>SKCR01033142.1:0-85159 GCA_019454045.1 Zanthoxylum bungeanum | reverse complement strand
AACGGACATTTAGATGTTATGGGATATACAGATGTTGACCGGGCTGGGGATGTTACAGACAGGAGATCAACATCTGGATACTTTACATTCGTAGGAGGGAACTTAGTTACTTGGAGAAGCAAGAAGCAAAAAATCGTTGCCTTGTCCAGTGCTGAGTCTGAATTAAAAGGAGTAGTTAACGGGATTTGTGAGCTAATGTGGCTCAGGAAACTAATGTCGGAACTTGGTTTTCCTCCGACAAAGGAGATGGATTTGTTCTGTGACAATAAAGCGGCAATAGATATCTCTCATAACCTGGTTCAACATGATCGGACCAAGTATGTTGGGGTTAACAGACACTATATTCGTGAAAATATTGAAGCAAGGATAATCCGGCTAATACAGGTGAAGTCGGAAGAACAGCTTGCTGACATTCTCACTAAGGCAACCTCAAGCAAGACATTCTATGGCATACTGAGCAAGTTGGCCATGACAGATCCGTACATACCAATTTGAGGGGGAGTGTTGAAGTGCCATAGAAGATCTGGAGTATACCAGGATGGAAGGTGGTGCGCAATATTTGGAAGGCAAGCTGGAGATTAATCTTTGTTATATATGATTATTATTTGTTGCATTATAATAATATGTAAACATAGAATTAGTCAAGCTAAGTTTGGAAAGTAGAATAAGGCAGATTGTTGTCTTCCTACGCATGACTCCTCTATATATTGATATATCTCCTGTAAACAATGTACACAAGAATTATGATTCCATTAAATAAAATTGGGAGGGAATGGAGTTTCATGGGAGAGCTGTGTTCTTTATCTTTATTCCGTTAAATTAACATATTTAAATATTAAATCTGAAACAACATTTAGATGAGACATATATACACAAAACCATCCGGATACAAACATCACGTCAAGAACCTGAAGCAAGATACTTATGATGCTTCATCACTCATATTATAGATGCTTCAAAAAAAGTCTAAAACTGATGACCAAAAACAATACCCCAATTAATAGAGTTGTTATATTCTTCATTAATACACTGATCACCTAATAATAGAAATAACAAGGGGATCCATCCAGCATTGCAGCAGATAGTACAAGGGTGGTGACAAGTTCATGCTATGAACAAACCTTGGTCTATGATAGAATATTCTGTCGGGTCATAGTAGTGCTCGCAGTCGAACCTCGTAGTATCAGAGAGGTGGAATGGAACTTCAGAATTGAGCCCTGGATCGTTGTAGTCTGTAAAATATATATCCTGGAGTCCAAGATTCATCCCAAAACAATCACCTTGGAGCCAACAAAGTTTGAAGTCCTCATCCAGTGATGCAAAAGATGACTCGTCTCCCCAGTTTATGTTCCGTTGGGCGGGTTCCAAATCAGGAATGCAACTCAGATTAATGCCCTGACTTTTCATGCTTGATGTGGTAGTGGCAATGTGATCAAAAGGTTGATCATTTACTATCGGACTCTTGGTTTGAACAGAAAAAGTATCAACTGCACTTCCAATTGGAATAGCATTGGCATAATTGCTTTTGCACATGGCATCGAAAGGCTTAAGGTTAATTTCTTTATCTACCACTGTAGGTTTGGAACTAACGGATGGACCTGCCTGTATTTGATCAGCTTGAATATGATGCTGTGGACCTGGCAGTGGTAGCTGGGTGAAGCCATCCTCCAACTGAAGCGGCTTATGTTTATGTTTGAATTGAGTCGGTGGAACTTCAGACCAAGGGTGTGCCGGAATAGCAGAATCAAATGAAGTGAACTTTACATCGGAATCCCCTGGTTTAAAAGAACCACTGAAGTCTATCTGTGAACACCTGGCTTTATGTGAATCAGGAATATCAACAGTCAAAGCTCTTTTGTGTTCCGTTACAGGAATTGAAGCAATCCCCTTCAGGTAACCTTCAAGGCTTTTGGCATCTACATTCTGGACAAGTGAATTACTGCCAGAAAATCCATAACTTCCATTTGAAACATCATTGTGGTGTTGCCCATTGATTGAGTTTTGGAGGAAAAAACTTGCAGCAGAATCTTTTGAAGATGAATCTGTCTGATTCACCCCACCAACAGAAGTTTTCAATTTATTTTCCTTCTGCAGCCTAGTCAAGTATAAGCGGTACTTCTGCATAAGGGAAACATTCCATTGAAGAGATTTTTCAAGATGTCAACAAATTATTTATCAACAGAATCAAATTGACGAAGCATAATCATTTAAATGCTATGAGAGTTGTACAAGGTCCAGTAAAATTCAAGTGAATTAAGAAAAATATACCTTCATGCTAAGTACACTATGGATAGAACAACCAAATCATGAAAAATTGATGTTTCTAGAGGGAGATACAGCTATAATTTTGTGAGTAATTACTCGAGCAATTAGAATAAAAAGATATACAACAGATAAATCCAAGAGAGCCATATCTACCTGTAAGTGACTGGCAACATTTTCTCTGGTCAACCAAGAGACATTCATCAAGTCAAGAATTTTCTTAGGTCCAGCCTCTGCAAAACAGACACTACATGTCATGTCTCTGAAGCAGCATGATAAAGATGGCAGCTATATCATGGAAAAACACGTAAACATAATATTACAAGCTTCCATGAAGTAAATTAAAATTTTCTAATTAATGGTGATCCAAAGACGAGACTATGAAAGTGGAAATTCATGGATCACTTACTATAAAATCCAATATGATCTACAGCTTTCACAAACTTTTGATGAAGATCAACCGACCAAACCACTCTAGCCTTTTTTGTTGAGGAAGCATCTCCACAGTCTTTGTCATCATGCTTGTTTTCGGCATCTTTTCTTTTCCTCACTGAACTCAAATCTTCTCCAGTAAGAAAGTGTCCATCTTCAGATTGATCTGATCCACTTCTTGTCATCTGAATACTTTCAATCCCTTCAATACTCTCAATGTCTCTTACCTCATGTCTCCTCTTTCTGAAGACATGCTGCCATATATTACGGAGTTCTTTCATTCTTATAGGTTTAAGTAGATAATCACATGCTCCGTGTTGAACGCCTTTCAAGACCCTGCTTGTTTCTCCATCAACCGACATCACTGTGCAATTACATATTTACAAAGAGTCAGAAGCAGTGTCTAGTGAATGAATCAAGGGAAATGCTGGCAGTCTAGGAAAAACAAATCCATTTGTTATGGCAAAGAACTTACTGATTACTGGAAGATCCATCTCAAGCCCAACATGCTCAAGGAGTTTAAATCCATCCATATCAGGCATATTGACATCACTGATTACAATGTCATATCCATCTTTCCTTTCACGAAGCAAGCTCAGTGCATCTCTAGCTAAACCGCAAGTTGTGACTGCAACATAAAAGATTGTCATGGTAAGAGAAACACAAGACAGTAAGTTGGGAACCCGAGTACACTGTCTAAAAAGCAAACCAAAATGTACAACACTAGGATGAATTTCAGTTTCGTCAAATCTAATAGTTTTCATGTACAGACGAAAAAAATAAAAGCACAGATCCTAGGAATAAAAAAATCTCTTAATTAAAGGTGGAAGCCAAAAAGAATGCTGACTGAAGCAGATGCAAGGAAACCTATATAAATTTGCATCAATGGTGAATTTGGAGCTAAAATGAATATTATGAGGAACACTCGCATAGAAAACCCTAGGCCAGAAATGGGCTAATTGGAATCCAAGACATGGTTTGATCCGTTCAATTCTATCTTCTTTGAACTTTAGATTAAGCTTAAGCTGATCTCATGCTTCCATAGGATCTCGTATATAAAATAAGCAGCACTCAACCTTAATCAAAGAAGATCAACTCAAGACCAAGCTCATCCATTTGTGAAATCATCTGGCTTGTTTTCCAAGTTATACTTATATGCATCATCGTATAACAACCGAGCAGTACAAGCATGCTATTTAATTCTATCACAACATTTTTTATAAATTCTTCATCATGTTGAATCTCAAATAAAAGTTATATTACCAGTGACCCCTTCACTAGCATGATAACTAATTCAAATGTTCAGAAGCCTTACTAAACCTTGTTCTGCTCAATTGGGCTGAGCTAGGCCTCTTCAATGAACAAGCTAAGTGCTTGCTAAACTTCAGAACCTCAAAGGTTATGTTAGTTGAGTGAAACTGAAGCCTAATCTCCACCACTCAAATATTTTCCCACCCCTCAAGCCCAAATAGAAACTTAGTCTGTAATTCAGATTAAATTTTCTAAAAGAAAAATTATAAGGAAAAAAAAACATAAATACATAGAACTGGGTTCAATTTTCCTACTGGATTCATTACATTCTCACTTAGGTAGCCAGAATTTGAACTCCACATAAACTTATTACCTAAAATTGAAGCCATCTTCAAAATAAATAAAATAAAAATCCCTCACATGCCATCATCAAACTTTACTATTAACTCATGCAGAAAAAACCCATCTTACAAACCAACAATTATGACCAAAAATAATAATAATAATAATATAAAACTTCAATTAACAGATTCCATGAACAGTAAATGATCATTACAAAAACAAGAAACCCAGATGAGCAAACAAAAACAAGAACAGTAACAAAGTAAAGTAAAGCTGAAATATAATTAATTATAAACCTTCATAAGCACACTTCTTGAGCATCTTTTCAAGAATTTTGAGCCACGTAGGATCATCATCAACAACAAGAACTCGGAGACCAGCAGGATTGAAGGTCTCGTTTCTTGGAGAAGAGAAACCATTCTCCATCATACAATTTGCAAAGAGATAATTAAAGAAATTACAAATTATAAAAGAAAGATGAGTTTTGTTTATTAGTTAACAAGAATTATTGGCAAGTGAAGTGTTTTGTTATTAGCTGCAGGATTCTTAAAATAACAAAAACTGGGCTGCTTTGGGATTTTAAGAGAAAAGCAAGCATGAACCAGCAACGAATATTTGGCGCCAGCTATTAACGGTCCCTTCGCTACACGCTGGCTTTTTATCCTCTTTCGGCTCCCTGTTTATTTCTTTATTAGTAGTTTTTTTATTATCTTTTTTTTTTTAACAAAGTAAAATAGTAAAATTGTTATGTGAAGAGTAATTCTCCTGGGTAGGGGTAGTAATTTGGGTTAGAATTCGTTTATTTGTTCGATTCAATTCGCTTTAAAGTGAATATGGGTTTAAAAAAATAGATTCATTTAATAAATATGTCAATTCAATTCAATTCGTTTATTCGTTTTATTATTTTATTTTACTATTTATTGTTATTTTTCAATTAAGATTCGAGAAATTATAGCTAATTACCATAAAAATATAATATTGTCGATATTTGGTGACATATTTTTAGTAAATATATTATTTAAGTATTTCATATGTATATATATTTATGAAGAATTAATGTAAATAAATTATGATAATTTACGTTATTGAATAATATCATGACTAAATAAATATTCGTATTCAATTCGTTTAATAAAAGAATAGAATACGAATCATGATATTATGATTCGTTTAATAAACGAATCGAATGCGAATTCATCACATTTTGATTCGATCGTTTAGGATTCGATACAAATTCGATTCGTCAATTCGTTTTGACATCCCTACTCTTTTTTTTTTTTGGAAACGATGGAAAACCCCGCCACCAAACCACCCGTTCTGGGCCGCGGCACAGGTAAAACCACCGGCTATCCCAGGCTCTTACAAGAAGTGCACCCCCTGGATTCGAACCCAGAACATCAAGGTGAGATCCTTGACCCTATACCACCAAGCCACACCCCTTGGGGACTTTGACATCCCTACTCGTGGGTAATAAAAAATTTTGTATGTCCGAGTTAATACAATTTATCGTTAATAATAGTCTAAAAATATTCTTAATATATATATGACATGATATTATTAAGTTATACAACTGATATTATTATATTATTATATAATTAACAACTTAACATGTGTACTTGTAACAAAAAATATCCGTATTCAATCCGTTTAATAAAAGAATAGAATACGAATCATGATATTATGATTCGTTTAATAAACGAATCGAATGTGAATTCATCACATTTTGATTCGATCGTTTAGTATTCGATACAAATTCGATTGACATCCCTACTCGTGGGTAATAAAAAAATTTGTATGTCCGAGTTAATACAATTTATCGTTAATAATAGTCTAAAAATATTCTTAATATATATGACATGATATTATTAAGTTATTACATATTATTAAGTTATTACGACTGATATTATTATATAATTAACAACTTAACATGTGTACTTGTAACAAAAAATCTTCTAACATATAAATGTTTGAAAAGTCAATGGACAAGTTGATAATTAAGTATAAAAGAAACTACACTTGTTATATTAAGATAATATCGCAGTTATCACATTTTATGTAAAATAATAATAATAATAATAATAATAATAATAATAATAATAATAATAATTTGGAAAATTAGAATAGATTCTCTCTCCTAATTTATGAAAATAGTTTGAAAATTAGAAGATAAAGTGAGTGTGAAAGAATACTTTGAATGAAAATATAACATCTTATAATTATTTATATATTAGTTTATTGAACCAAATGTTGTTGAAAAACAGTGTTTGATTTTTTTGACCATATCAACTTGCTGTAAAGGTAGGATAAGTAAATAATATTATTAGTTTAATAGTAATGTTTTTTTTAGAGCGTAACGTGTGAATGTATAAAATATGCTTTGGATAATGCTCAAATAATGTTTATTTTAGATAGAAATAATGAACAAAATTTATGTGTTAATGTGTTGGATTGCAAAAGGGACAGAGTTCAATAATGGGAGACGATATTTTGATGTAATAAATCTTCTTTACTTGTTTTGGGAGGAGATAATGAAATATGTAAACGCGTTTCGTATTGATTGAAAATATAAGTTAATTTATAAATTTATAATAAAAATATAATATAATTTATAAACTCACCGAATTCTACATTAAACGTTACAATAATGTTTCCTTTGCTTTTGGTTTTGATGGGTATATGTATGATTAACTTTTGACAAAATTGGTCCCTAAAGTGAAAAAGTTGTAGAGTTTATATTACAATCCACAGACAAAAGATGAAATTTCTACCAATTTTATTCTTTGTTTTAGCATACCTACTTTTTTTAGTATTGTTTAGATTTTATAGATATATGTACAATATGAAATTTACTTAATGACAAGTTAGATTGACGGTGTAGAGTTAGATTGACGGTGTAGAGTTAGGATCTGACCTTGAGGTCCTAGGTTCGAATCCAGAGAGTGTGTTTCCTGTAAAAGTCTGTGACATCCAGTGATTTTATCTGCTCCGCTTAAGCCCGGAAGATGTAATTTGTCGATAGAATTTCCAACAATTCCAAAAAAAAAAAAAAAACGTTAGATGCATTTGTAGTACAATATAGTTGTTTATCAAGTATAAGACTAGAAATCTCTTGTAGAATAACCTAAATATATATCGGGTGTAAATATGAAAATCTACACCAATTTCTTAGTATATTCACAATTTTCGAAAATAACAAGACTTGAGCATGTGAGTGTACGCCCTCAACAATGATGACATGTAGACATGCACACGGTTTTTTTGAACCGCAACCGAATCGTTAATCAACCGTAAATCGAATCGTTGAATATGTAACTGAATCGCAACCATAACTGAATCTGTCGAGTCTGGTTCGGTTAAAGTTGAGGCCAAATTCCAACCGCCGGTTCGAATTGTAACGGTTGAAACCGTTAGCCGTTACGGTCAACCGTTAACCGTAATGATAATATTTTTTTAATAATAATAAAATTTTAAAATGTCTAATTTGTCCATTCCAATAATTATATTTTAAGGGCATTTTATGCATCATAAAAAATCAAAAAACACTAGCAAATAACCCTTTAACTCATTTTTCAAAACCACAAAATCATTTACTCTTCTCACTCTTTCAATTTCCCAAATCTCATATATTAAATTAATTTATTCTCTTATTATCTCAATCTCTTCATTATAATGGCAAGCTCATCACACAACACTAACATTCCTGAGGCTGAGAATACCACTCAATATACCACCGGTAAAACGACTTCACGTATTCAAGTGAGAAATCGAGGTTTTGAAATATTGAAAAAATATTTCACTCTGGTCGTGAATGATGTCACTGGTGAGAAGAATGATGTCTGTAATTATTGTGGAAAAATTTACAAATACACTGGTGGGTATGGAATTATGACGGATCATATGATGAGTACTCATAAAGCTGAGTTTGGGATTGATACAACACAAACATAAATGAAAAGGTTTTCTACTTTCGGTCCAGGTTCCTCTTCTTTAACTAAATTATTTTAATATAATGAATTTCAATGAAAAGATAATTTAACTAAATTTATTGACATTAAATATTTAGCTTTTACTTTTGGTGAAAAAAGTCTTTTAATGATTTAATACATGAAAATTTGAATCATGGTGCATGTAAACTTATTAGGATGACATGTAAAAGAAAAATGATGGAATTGTATGTAAAGGGTTAAAATAATTTAAGGAAAATATTCTTTAAACTTAAAGGTCGTGTTTCAATTTGTAGTGACATATGAAGTGACCATTGGCAGTCACATTCATATATGGGTATGACATGTCATTGGATTGATGATTCATGGTTTATTCAAAAAAGAATTATTACATTTTAGCTTTTTAATGATGCACACATTGCACATAAGATTTATGTAATGATTAGTAATATTTTACAGTAATATGGATTAGTGCAAAAAATTTTAACTATTGGATTTGATAATACATCGGCTAATACTGCATCAATTAATGAACTTACAGCTATTTCCCAACCAAATTTGGGAGGTAAATTTTTCCATGTTCGATGTGCATGTCATATTTTGAATTTATGTGTATAAGATGGTTTGAAATCTTTAAACTCTCATATTGCACCTATTAAAAAAGTAATTAATTTAATTTGGTCGTATTATAAAATTAGAAGAGAATTGTGTATTTTTTATAAGCAAAATGGTGTTAGGCCGAAAAAACTCGGCTGTGATGTTCCAACTCGTTGGAATTCTACTTATTTTTTTTACTAAATGAAAGTTTTGGATTTGATGATTTATTATGTTCATTTGTTGCTCATTATCAATATGATGTAGTTTTATATTGCAGTTATTGGGAAGTTTGTTCAAAAAATTTAGAGATTTTAAAATTTTTTAATGATGTTATGAATATTTTAAGTGGTGTTTATTATTCAACTTCAAATATTTTTCTCCTAACAAGTATTGACATTGTTGGGGTATTAGCTGAACATAATAATAGTAATGAATTTGATGATGTTTTTGATGATCATAACAATATTTTTGATGATCCTAACAATAAATTTGATGATCTTAATAATATTTTTGACGATCCTTCAAATGCAATTGAAAAATATGTTGTATCAATGAGGATAAAATGACTTAATTATTACAGAGACATATCATTATCTTATCTTGTTACTTTTGTTTTGGATCTAAGGTTTAAAATTGAAGATTTGGAAAATATTTACAAAATTATTATGTTTTATTAAGTGAAAGAATTGTGATTGTTTCTTCAATTATTGATAATGATATGAGAACTTTACTTGATTTATACAATGATTATGTTAATAGATATAATATTCAAATAGCTGATATTATACAATCCATGAATGCACCAATTGAACAATCTAAACTTCTTGCTGGTAGAAGTTGGTTAATACAGCGAAGTAAAAAATCAAAGTCCACCAATATCACCACTACTAATTCAGAAATTAATGTATATCTAACGACAAATTTTGAGTTTCTCCAAAGTGCTTTTGTAGGTGAGCAATTTCTTATCATTGATTGGTTGAAAAAACATCAAGGATTGTTTCCAGTCCTAGCCGTGATTGCAAGGGAATTAGCGACACTGGTCTCAACTGTATCAGTAGAGCAAGCATTTAGTACGAGTGGTAGTATTATTGATGATAGAATATCAAGGTTGAAACCGGAGACGTTAGAAGCTTAAACGTGTCTTGATGATTGGTGTAGGGCGGAACGTCATAAATAAGAAAATCAGTCGGAAACCTTTGAAGATTTGTGTGATAACACGAACACAACTGGAACTGAAGGCTCAAGAACCAGACCGCCTTCCCTGGATAACGATGAATAAAATGTTAAGTGGGTAAATTATTAAAATGTAACAGAATTACGTGAGCTTTGATTCCTCTAAGCCCCAAGAGGATGCGTATGCAGCTTACATAAGTGCAAGTTATTTTTTTGCAAAACAATAAATAAATTATCAAAGTCTACTTTTAGTTTTACTCTTTAGTAAATCTTTAATTTTTCATTATTTTTATAACAATTTAAATTAATTTATTTACTCTTTAATAAATCTTTAATTTTTTATTATTTTTATAATAATTTAATTTAATTTATTAAAAAACGATTTCAAACTTTAAACCGAACCGAATCTAACCACATGGTTCGGCTGGTTTAAGATTCGGTTGCGGTTCGGCTTTGGTCAAAACCGCAACTAATCAAACCTTAAACCTAATCAAATCGTATGGTTCGACCGATTTAATGTTTAATTGCGATTCGTCATCAATAGCACGATTCGGTTACGGTTTCGTGTGCATGTCTTTTTCCCTATTTCACTTGATTTTTGTATAAAAAAATATTAATATTTGAGTATACATAATGCTTTCACTTCATGACAAAAAGGAAAAGGAAGAGAAATAATGATAAAAAGATTCATGGGGAACTAAAGGAGTAGAGTCTGTTTGGTGCATATATGAGCATGTGAGTTGCACGATGTAATGGACAGGAGCAATAATTGAACAAGTTCAATAGATCATATCATTTCAAATTAAAATGGGATTGGTACACTCTCCAAATAGAAGCACCCATTTGTGTCCTGAGCCAATACAAGCACAACATTTGCTCAATCTCCTTCCAATCAAAAGTTTCTGAAAAGGCTTCACGAAAGCATTATAATAAACTAGTGGAAGCACTGAAACCCCTCTTTAATAATTCTCCTACTATAAAGCCTCTTTTTGTGTACTTGGTTTTGTGCATTATTATTTAATGGGACATTTGGGACAGGGACGTGGTTTGGTGGTGTAGAGTTCAGGATCTGATATTCAGGTTCTGTATTCGAATCCAGAAAGCATGTTTCTTGTAAAAATCTGAGACAGTTGAAGATTTTATCTACCACGTTTAAATCCGGAAAAAATAATTTAATGATTGGATTTCCAACGATTTTAACAAAAAAAATTATTATTTAATGGGACATTTGGTGACTCAAAATACGGCCTCAGGACAAGACAAGACCCGCCACAAACTCCACAAAATTGTACATTGCATTACCCACTTCAATAAACCAAAAAATAAAAAAAAAAATCATACATTTTTACATCCATTTGCACAAGGACAGAACATCAATGTCAAGTGATGTTAGAAACCTGAATAAAGTTTTGTTATGTCTGTCTGAATGTTATTGGAGTGTGGCTCTGAGAGGAGGCACTCAGATATTTCCTATTTCATATAGGTGGTTGGTTGCGATAATAAAATTTAGTCTAAAATTAAGATTCAATTTTTAAAGGAATTTAAATTTTATATTTATAATATATTTTTTATATTTTTTTTTTTATCTATCATTCCATTGAAATTCAAAATTTATTTTCATCTAGTTTAATTATAAAATGCTTGAGGGAATATTAACTTTTAATGAAAGTTGCAATTACTTCCACTGAGCCTAAACATAGTTTTCAGCCACAGAATGAGCTAGGGCCTCTAAATGGCTGACATGCAAGCTAATGACACAAGGGTTCAATCTTAAAAAATCATTTTGTTAATAGATTAGAACAAACATTTATGATTCCACTTGATGATTATTAATTTAAGAATTAGATAAATAAATCAAGCTTTTTTAGTGCTTAAGATGTGAAAAAGATGGTGATTAACAAATACTATAGAAGGGCTTTAGTTAATATGTCTCGTCCAATAAGGCTACGATAGCTTATTAATTAACTTTTTTTTAAAAAAAATAATAATAATAATACAACTATGGCCATGATAAAGCCATTTGCTTCATATTAGTATCAATGAGATGGTATCATGGCATCTTCTTAGAACTCTATTGCAAAAAATGAATTCCTTGGCAATAGTAATCAATAATTTTAGTACGTTTAAGTTTCCTCATCCATTGTGGGTGTCAAGAGTATATTGAGAATTGAATTATCATCAAGTTATAATTAAAAAAACATAAAAATAAAAAATTATACGTCCGCTTAATTGAGGTGATTAGTGGATTTAATTCGTTATCATGTGAGATTAGACTAATGAAATTGTGTTAACTAATTATTCACATCTTTTTGAAACTTTGAGTTAGATATTTTTTATGTAGGTTTCAACTTTGAATAACAAGGGCTTAAAGGTATCCTTTTGGGAGTGGGGTTAGAGAAAGGAAAATGACTAAAAAAATAAAATAAAATACTACTGGCTCTGAAAGGAAATGCCCACTAATAATAATTTATTACAAAGAGAATTATTTAATTAAATAGAGAGTGAGCATAGGGAGGATGAACTCCATGCAATTTCAAATTAAGTGGGGGTGTTTCTTTTGATTAAATTTATAATATATATATATATGATATTTCTGCCTGTAGGTGTTTGTTCTTACATGTTTATTCCTTTTAACTTTGTTGATGGTAAAAAAAAATCAAGAGGTGCAATTTCCCCTCTTGGTCGATGTTCGGGAAGTATGAGCCACTTCTCGGTTCAGCAGGGGTCCGGATGCGATCTCCCAGATAAGACCGACCATAATGTATGTTCTGATGCTGTTTTCATAAACCAGCCACATCAGCTCGTCGGCTCGGTTCGGGCCTACTCTGCTCCCTTTCTAGTAAGTCGAAGGGCTCGGGCAATTCAATAGAAGGCAGAAATGGTTTGGTAGGTTCGGCAGATTATTAGACCGACCACTTAGCAACCGACATAAGCCTCGAGATTGTGATCTCCTTTTACACATGTCATCTCCCGGAGGCACCCACCAGGCTATCATCATTACTAAATGCATGTGGCAGTGAGAAGTCAGATTGATGCGATGGGATGTTAGAAGGCATGCTCACTTTCGGCAAAAACAGGCCTAGGGCAGAGAACTTAATAAATGAGGCAAGTGTCACGTGGAGGATTCTGCAGAATTGGAATAGCAACCGCCTCATTTACCGCCTCATTCCTATATATATATATGTACATATATATATATATATATATATATATATATATAAAGCCTTTTTGTAAGAGAAGACGAAAAAAAGGGAGAGACGCAAAAAAGGAAAGAAGAAAGAGAGAGGTAGAGAGAGCATTTTGTAAATTTCTTTTGTAAAACAAGCTCGGTTCTCACGCTGACCGACCACAAAATAGGTCGGCTGAGTACATTTCAGTAATAAAACACTCATTCGTTTTGTGCCCGTGGACATAGGTTGGATTCAATCCGCCGAACCATGTTAACTCCCTGTGTCAATCTGCGTGCTCTTCTCCTTCTATCGAAGTTTGCTTTTGGTTCCCCATAACCAAACAAATTCACTGCTGAAGGAAGGTTAATCCTGGGAATAATATTCCGTTATTGTCTCTGAGACCAAAACCAGCCGTCAACAGTTGGCGCCGTCTGTGGGGATCAGAACAAGAAGCAACTCGCGTTGTAAGATGATGGTAGAAGGTGAAAGACGTGGTTTGCACAAGTAGCTCAGCAGCAGAATGGACGTGGGGGGAAAGGAATGGGAAGAAGCAAGCCGGAACGGGAAGAAGAAAGGGTTCGTATGGACAAAGCCTTTTCTTTTTGAATTGTGGAATGAAATGTAAAAGTATTGGCCAACGGACACCTACCCGGGGTGAATTGTCGAATGAAATGTAACGACGGGAATGGGTTACATCCGTTGGTGACAGTTGACCAGGCTCCTCAGTAGGAAGGAACTACGCTTCCTAAACTACCCACCGCCAGCCTCGCAAGTTACTTGTGTTGGAGGATTGATCAGGGAGCTAGTCAGCCAAAGGCGAGGGAGGGCGTCTATCAGTCTAGTTCTCAATTGGTGTGATGGTCTTCCCCGAATGAGAAGAATGAAGGTAAAAAGTATTCGGGAAAACCACGTAAAGTGAAGACTGACGACCTCGCCCGGAAGCCCAGGGTCGATCGGGAGGCACCAGGCACTGGAGAAATGCATTGTTGAAGGAGCACCGACGGAGTGCCCGGTTCGGCAGACCCTGTGATCCAGCTCGGAAACCTTGGGATCAAGTTCAAATCGAAGGATCCCAACAAAGTGCCCGATGCAGGAGCCAGCTTGAGTGTGAAGTTTACAACTCTGGAATATGCATCGGGAGTCTTCAGAGCTCGGATTAGAAGACGCGGTTGGACCGCGAAGCAGGAAGCAGAAGAAAGAAAATGTAAAAACCTCTCTTGAAATGTCCCGTAAAGAGTTGTAAGAATGGCAGTATGTCCTTTAAATATGAATAAAACTATCATTTTTTTAAGAAACTTGCACATCTCGCTTGTTTGTTAATTAAACGTGAAAGTTGTCTTCATTATTGTTTTTGGCATGCTCGATGCAAAGGTAATGATTAGAGGCCAGGAAGGGCACCAAACCCGTGGCACGCCAAACACTGGTGTCATTATCAAACCCCGGGTAAAGTGCGCCGACCTGGATCATTTCATTTTTAAGTGGATCTGAGTTACTTGAATGGGTGAAGTGCATGAGGGAGCGCGTGAACCCCTCGTGGCAATATCAGACTCCCGAGGCCGAAGCGTAACTACCCCATGACTTGCATCTGTGTGCCATCGGCTCGGGACTGGATTTTTTCCGCTGAGGCTTCATGGTGTCTAGGCTCGGGGCTGGATTCGTTCCGCCGAGGCCTCTGTGTGCCATCGGCTCGGGGCTGGATTCGTTCCGTCGAGGCTTCATGGTGTCTAGGCTCGGGGCTGGATTCGTTCCGCCGAGGCCTCTATGTGCCATCAGCTCGGGGCTGGATTCGTGCCGCCGAGGCTTCATGGTGTCTAGGCTCGGGGCTAGATTCGTTCCGCTGAGGCCTCCGTGTGCCATCGGCTCGAGGCTTGATTTGTTCCACCGAGGCTTCATGGTTATTCGGCTCGGGGTTGGATCCATTCCGCCGAGGCATTTGAGAGATTATAAATTATGTTTTGGAGACCTCGGACAGGACGCTGTCTTAAGGTATCCACGTTGTTATTTGCACTTGTGAAATTTTTTCATGTGGGGTATATGCTAAGTCACCCCCACCTTTTATTAATTTTATTCTAGATTTTTTTTTGTTTTTTGTTTTTCTCTGATTTGGCAAGGGGACGCCCGCGCCAGAGTTAGCAGAGCCTCGAAGGTTGATTTGCTTCCCTTTCGTGTAAGTCTTGGTAAGTTATTCGGCTCGGGGCTGAATTTCGTTCCGCCGAGGCCATGTAGTTATTCGGCTCGGGGCTGGATTTCATTCCACCGAGGCCATGTAGTTATTCGGCTCGGGGCTGGATTTCGTTCCGCCGAGGCCATGTGGTTATTCAGCTCGGGGCTGGATTCATTCCGCCGAGGATTCATACTTTGCTCAGCTCAGGTTTGGGGTGAATCCCACCGAGTCTGACTCTTTGAACTGAGGATATACCATTCCCCCAGATCCAAGTGCTTTCTTTCAGCTCGGGTTTGGGGTGAATCCCACCGAGTCTGACTCTTTGAACTGGGGATGTAGCATTCCCCCAGATCCAAGTGCTTTCTTTCAGCTCGGGTTTGGGGTGAATCCCACCGAGTCTGATTCTTTGAACTGGGGATGTAGCATTCCCCCAGATCCAAGTGCTTTTTTTTTCAGCTCGGGTTTGGGGTAGATCCCACCGAGTCAGAATTTTTTTGGAGATGTAGCATTCCTCCGGAACCAGATATTTCCTCTCAGTATGGAGACAGATTACGTCCCGCTAAGTGGATTCGTCGTCAGCTCGAAGGTAAAGTGTTCGTCTTATGACCAGGGTCAAAAAGGAGAAGAGAATAGATCACATGGAGTTACCAGGAAGAGCGGTCAGAGATAAGCAAGGGAAAGAAGATTGCAAATGATCCCGCAAAAAACACGGGAATACTGCCTACTACCAAACAAAAACAGTTCCAGAAGCGACCACCAGCAGGGCGACAATGCCTCATACTTGTAATAGTTCTCGGCATCAACTCACAAACTCGTTGATACCAAGAACTAAGGGATGAATGTTGATGGTAAAAAAATCAGTAAATGAATCAAGCAATATAAGCCATGGACAGAGGTGGAATTTCCCCTCTTGGCCGATGTTCGGGAAGTATGAGCCGCTTCTCGGTTGAGCAGGGGTCCGGATGCGATATCCCAGATAAAATCGACCATAATGTATGCTCTGATGCGGTTTTCATAAACCAGTCACATCAGCTCGTCGGCTCGGTTCGGGCCTAATCTGCTTCATTTCTAGTAAGTCGAAGGGCTCGGCCAGTTCAATAGAAGGCGGAAATGGTTTGGTAGGTTCGGCAGATTATTAGACCGACCACTTAGCAACCGACATAAGCCTCGAGATTGTGATATTCCTTTACACATGTCATCTCCTGAAGGCACCCACCAGGCTATCATCATTACTAAATGCATGTGGCAGTGAGAAGTCAGATTGATGCGATGGGATGTCAGAAGGCAGGCTCACTTTCGGCAAAAACAGGCCTAGGGCAGAGAACTTAATAAATGAGGCAAGTGTCACGTGGAAGATTCTGCAGAATGAGAATAGCAACCGCCTCATTCCTAGTATATATATATATATAGAAAGCCTTTTTGTAAAAGAAGATGAAAAAAATGGAGAGACACAAAAAAGGAAAGGAGAAAGAGAGGATGTGAAAGAGAGAGCATTTTGTAAATTCCTTTTGTAAAAAAGGCTCGGTTCTCACGCTGACCGAACACAAAACAGGTCGGCCAAATACATTTCAGTAATAAAACACTCATCCGTTTGGTGCTCGTGGACGTAGGTTGGATTCAATCCGCCGAACCACGTTAACTCCCTATGTCAATATGCGTGCTCTTCTCCTTCTATCGAAGTTTGCTTTTGGTTCCCCATAACCAAACAAATTCACTGCTGAAGGAAAGTTAATCCCGGGAATAATATTCTGTTATTGTCCCTGAGACGAAAACCAGTCGTCAACAAACTTATTTGGTGTTGATTTGGATTTTATTTTTTTCACTACTTCTTTGTAATTTGGCCGGTATTGGTTATAGGCGGGTTATGTACAAGGTTTGTTTCAATTTATTTAAAAAAAATTATTGAAAAATCAAAATCAAAATCGAAATCAAAATATGGTCGGTCTATTTCCAATTTTTTTAATTATAATATTATACTAATATCAATGTCTTCAAAATATAAAATTAGGGGTGAGTAAAACTGATTTCGGTTCCCTAGAAAAAATCGGTTCCTAACTAAGTGGAACTGTAACCTACATAATTAAATAGGGTACTCTATTAATCGGTTCTGGTCCAGTTCCGATCCGGTTCTGATTTACCCTATTTATTTCTTATTGTCAAACTTTGAAAATGATATTATTTCTCACACTTGAGTATTACATAATAATCTTGACAATTGTATATTGCATAATATTTAATACATAATATTCTTGTAGGTTCCAGCAACTAGACCTGGCCGCCGGTTCGGTTCCGGTTCGGAACCGAACCGAACCGCCGGTTCACGGTTCCACAAGTGTGGAACCGGAACCGAACCGGTAATTCCGGTTCGGTTCCGGTTCCACACTTAAGTGGAACCGGAACCGTAAACCGAACCGGAACCGAACCGGTCGGTTCCGGTTCGGTTAACGGTTACCCTTTCGGTTTTTTTTTTTTTTTTTTTTTTTTTAATAATAAATTTTAAAAAATAAAAAAAATTCTATAATCGTAATGTTTTTTCATACTATCACATCATTTGTATAGAATTTTTTTTTTATAAAATTCTTTTAACATATAATCCTTTTTATAGCCAACTCTTGGCTAGTGCTTTCTTTATATAAGCGATGGGGATATTTGTTACTTGGCTATTGTGTCCCACATCGCTTATATAAAGAAGTCAATAACCAAGAGTTGGTTATAAAAAGGATGTGGACATTCATGTTTAATATTGCAATTTTAAAACTCATTAAGTCATTATTATTAATTAAAAAAATTGAGATTACTTGTGGAGCCTTACGGTTCCAAGATTTTTTTTTTTTTTTTTTTTTACTTCCGGTTGGAACCGTTGGCCAACCGGTTCGGTCAGGGTAAGAACCCTAACCGAAACCGGTCAGGTTCCGGTTCGGTTCCGGAACCGAACCGGAACCGGTTGGAACCGGAACCTTCCGGTTCCAACCGGTTCGGTTCCGGTTCGGTTCCGGTTCCGAACCGGACCTTGGCCGGGTCTACCAGCAACACATTGGGTTTATATATCAGCGACGAGAGAGTCTGAAATTGGGTTTATATATCAGATGCAAAACAACGGGTTTTGAACCTAAACTGGTTATGAAATTGAGTTTTAATTTGGTTCTGAAATTGATTCTAAATTCGGTTTCAAAAACAGGTTATGGTCCGGTTAAATGATCAAGTTCTGGTTCCGTCCATGATAGAATCGGAATTGGATCGTTTAAATTCGGTTCATCTATTTTAGAACCGAAATCGGTTCGATTCCAACCGATTCCGATTCCAATTCCAAACCCGAAAAACCGATCCGATTCCAAACCCGAAACCAGTGCTCATCCCTAATAAAAATGATCTCGGGTCCCAAGAATAATAAGGCCGGTCCCGACTGGCATTATCAAGAAATGCTGAATAATGCAACAAGGCATTAGCAATTTGTTCTGGGAATATCTACCAATACCTACTACATTGAGGCACTTGTGAAATTTATGCCCACTTTATTCCTTCTCATTTATGTTTTGACTTTATCTTTGTTAGATAAGCCCCACATACAGAGATTTTCATTTTGATTGATGGGGCTTCAGCTTCACGGGCCAAATTCAAAATTCAAATGGGTACCCTTTTGCAAAACGTTTCACTATTGAGGTTTCTTAATGATACTGCCAAAGTAATTTCAGATAACAAAGTTAAAACAACAAAGGTTAGCATATAAGCATAGCCTTTAGCTTGCGGTTAAGGAAATAATAACTACTTTTTCATCTTTACAAGATAGGTATACCAAGAAAACCTCTCAAATCATCAAATTAGATACTGGTAATCACCTAACAGAAGTTTTTTTTTTTTTTTTTTTTTAAGGAGTTAGTATTAGTAGTTATAGATACTTCATAATCATGGTTGTTCCATTCGAGTCCAACCAAACCAAGCAAAGCCTCTTCCAACTTAGTGCGGCCGGCTACTAGAATATAAGTCGCTTTTTATGATTTTTGTCTATATTAACTTAGGACACCGCTTTACATATAATCCAATCATCTTAATCTTGTTTCTCTCTTATCTTTTTCTCAATCGCTAATTTCTTCATTTCTAAACGTCTTTATTCCATCTGAGTCACAAAAGTTAGGTTATAATTAACTCAAAAACCTTGCTGCTGGAAAGCTCTTAAATGCTAAATGAAATGTCTCTACCATCAAACTGTGCATAAACGTATTGATGAAAATGAAAAAAAAAATACATCTGCCAATTGATAACTATTCATCTTGCATCTCTGAAAAAGTAATTATTTTCATGTTCAAGAACAAGCATTTTAATCAAGATGCATCATATGATATAAAAAATAACAATAAGCTTGATTTATCATATTTCTAATAAATACATTTGATCCATCATATTTGTCATACATCATAGGATAATATCAATTATGAACAGAAACCAACTATGATTCAATTGCTTGGCATGTTCATTATAACACTCAGGTTCCAAAAAGCTGAGTAGAATGCCAAGCATACATTATATTTTATATTTACATCTGTTACTCTTCACATACTTATGGATGTTTACATAATCTTCGCTTGCATCCAGGCGGCTCATCTCACGAATCCACATTAGTTAGTTCCAAATACACAATTGAGAAACTTAAGCTGCTTGATTAATTTTATACAACAGTAGGAATAGCTCTTCAACCAGCAACGGTAGAGAAGATCAAATTTCGGCATACCATAAATTATGTATAATGGGTACCTGGAGTGTTTCACAGTTCATTATGTACATTGAGTAGCTGCAAGTGTTGCAAAGTTCACTACTTCATTCTTCCTCTGTAAGTCAGAGCATGTAATCATATACAAATGGATGTGTTTCGGGTATTATGAGAGGCAGGTTTTCGATATAAAGGTAGAAACGCCTCAGGTTTTCTTTTGCAATAGTAACCACGTCAATTATATCGATATTATTGATGAGAACCCATAAATCTTTAGAGCTTATTCTCTTTAGGCTGCCCCGACAAAAAGGGCAGGACTGAGATCTCACATTCCTGTAATTCAACATCAAACCATTATGGAAGAAGAAATATTTACTTGGAATCTCTCCAAAGAGAAATGCTTTCGAATAATCTATCAAAAACTGAAAAAACAGAAATGAGTATCAAGGATACCAGTCATGGAAGCAATTGATGCACAAGGAGTGCCCGCAGTTGGGAAGTACCATCTTGGTGCAATTTTCCATACATATTCCACATTCATCATCTCTATCGAGATCGTTATCAGATAGCTTTCTCCTTTCTTCAACTACCTTTCTGCTTGAAATTTCGGAGCACTGGTTTCTATTACCATTTTCTTCCACCTCAGTAAACTCACCTTCAAGTTGTCTAAGTGAAGGGTAGATAATAGCTGCAAGAATAATGTAATCAAATGCATAATAAGTTAAAGACAGAGGAAAAGAAATTAGATGTTCATGAACAAGAAGACATCACGCAGAAAATACCATAAAATTCCCTTAGAGTAGCTTTCCTTTCTTTTGACGAGAGTGCAGGCATTCCATCAACATACACCTAGGCATATACGAAGAGCTTCATTACGACGCAGATACCAAGGAAAACAACTCTCTACCTAACTTGCTTTCCTTATGTGTTCACTAAACAAATTAATCAAATGATAATGAGCTGAAATAGTATTAAGTTACCTTGTAAACAAGAATGTTCAGAAGGCCTAAGTAACTGGGGACGGTATCTGTACAACTATAATCCATCCATTCAATTAAAAACAGAACTAAAGGTGAAAAGGGGCTGTAAGATAATCTCATCTGAACATAATCCCCACCATAATCTCTTGGAAGAGCCGCTGCACTGCAAAAATCCCAACCAAAAATTACACAAATCCTGGTTTCCAATTGCTATTAAGGGACAAAATAATGATCCTTTATCTGGGCAAACACCAAAAATATAGAATGCCACAACTTTGAGAGAATGGATGAATTTGGGACTTAGGGCTAGAACCCAACGGTAATTATATCATTTCTCAATCAAAGACACTTTTTTTTTAAAAAAAAAAGCATCTTTGACAAAAACCCATGTCTATTAACAATCAGATTCTCAAACTTTACATTTCTTGATCACAAAATTTCATCTAACCACCACTATTTGATTAGCAAAACTACCCTTAGAAAGAAAGGAACATAACCAATTGTACAATCTTTAATATTTCAGGAACCAGCACAAAGTAAATAACTAACATAAAAAACATAAAGTTTATTAAAAATATATATATGGGAAAAAAAAAAAAAAAAAAACAGAACTTACAGGCTATTAGCATGTTGTATGTCAGCTTCAAGAGCTTTAAGAGATTCTCTATAAGATGATTTGTTGGGATATTTTACCAGCATTTGGTCTTCAGAAAGGTTGAGAGAATGATTTTTATTTTTTTTTTAAAAAAAAGACAAGCTTTTAGAATGTGCTCTGTTTTGTTCTGTTCTTGTTGAGAGAATTTTTTATGAGAATAGAGACTTGGGAAATTTTAGAAAAAAAAAAAAAGATGATGAAGAGACTCAAAAAGAGATTAGATATAAGAATAAGATGCAGAGGAGTTTGTGTTGGTGTTGGTATTGGTTAGTGTTAAAACTTGGACACTTGTGAAGAAAAAGAAAGGGATGCCTTCTCTTCTCTGTATTTAATTCATCTTTGCCTTTCCTTTTCTTTTCTTTCCTTTCCCACTACCTTTGCCTTCATTATTTCTCAACTGCCCATTTTGTGTCAATTGTATTATGTTTGATGACATTTATTATAGGGAAATATTAACGAGTATCCTAAGGACACTCATTAAGGATTTATTTTAGGAAAATTTTTATGAGAAAAAAAAAACTAATTAATAATTTGATAATTTTTTACATTTCTCATAAAAATAATATGAAAACTTTATTAAAATAAATCCTTAATGAATACTCTTATGACACTCGTTAGTATTATCCTCTATTATATTACCCACTATTTGTGTGAGTGACTTTTCTACTTTTTTTTGTGACAAATTCTATAATGCTCCACTTCCTCCCCCTACTTTCTACTTGAGGAATAAAACAAACTCTGAATTTTTCTTATTTTGTTTGTGGTAATGGAATATTAAAGTCAGTTGAAATGACCATTTTCAATCTCTAACCTACTCCATTCCATGTCATTTTTTTAACCGAGTAGTTATTTTCAGCAATGGAGTGTGAGTAAATAGGGGAGATAATTTAGATTATGATTCGTTTATTTGTTCGATTCGATTCGCTTTAAAGTGAATACGGATTTGAAAAAATGAATTCTTTTAATAAATGGATTAATTAAACAAATCGAATATGAATTTAAGCTCATTAATTCGTTTAGGATTCGTTTTATTATTTTCTTTTAGTAATTATTGTTATTTTTCAATTAAGATTCGAGAAATTATAGCTAATTATCATTAAAAAATAATATTATCAATATTTGGTGAGATATTTTTAGTAAATATATTAATTGCATATTTCATATGTATATATTTATGAAAAATTAATGTAAATAAATTATGGTAACTTATGTTATTAAATAATATCATGGCTAAACGAATATTTGTATTTGATTCATCATGATACTAGGATGCGTTTAATAAACGAATCGAATACGAATTTATCACATTTTGATTCGATTCGTTCATATAAAAATATTTTCTCAAAATTAAAATTATTTGATAATATAAATCTACATTAATTAAGTAACACTCTGAAATTGACTCTTAATAACACTTGATAAATAATAAATAAATAAATTTTAGTTGTGATACCAACATTTATTTTCACCTTCTAATAGTGGACTGTCTGCTCTTTTAAATTAGCTAATCAGTACACACTAGATTGCACTCCTGATTATATAGTAACAAAAAAAAAATTTTGAGTGAAGATCTATTATTTAAGTTCTCTCTTAATTAGTTTATATTTTCATCAAATTAAATAAATATTAAAATAAAATATGTGTAAATTTTCTAGAGTTTATTAACCTAATAAACTAGCCAATAGGATGATGATGTGATGTACCCCTAATAAAAAGTTGGGAAATTATTAATCATATGTCGGAAAATTTTGAAATTTTATTCTTTCGTTCATACAAAAATTATAAAATGTATCAAATATGGACCAAATTTAGATTTACGATTCAAACGTGTATTAAATATTGGGTAAACATATGATATAAAATAGAATGATATTTTCTATATTTTTGATATATTTTATAATTTTTAAATAGATTTATATATTTTTTTATAAAAAAAAAAAAAGGTTGAACAAAAGTAATGAACATGATGGGAATATTTTATTGATGCAAGCTAAGAATTTGTTTCTTATAGTATGCAATTTGGATGTGATGGGTTTGATTGCTCTGTTTTTGACGTGTAGGCCATATTATTTTTTAAAAAAATAAAAAGGCCCATGTAATTAAACCTGCTTACCAAAGCAAACGAACTCAATCATATGACTAATGAACCTAACCTATTGCTGGATACAGCAGTCCATTAAAATTATTGGTTGGTGTAACTTTTCAGCTTTTAATACTTGTAATTTACTCATAAAATCCCTCTCCAAAAGATACCCATCTATATATATATTATATTTTTTTAAATATTATAATAAATTTAGGAGAAAATGATACTTAATTATCCTCTAAACCGACATAAAAACACTTTGATTCATATAAATTCAAAAATATAAACTTTCGTACTTGTTAAATTTGACTTGTACAAATACCATACTACCTTCAAAAATAGACAAATTTAAAAAAAGTTGACACTTCTTAACAAGTAAATTAATATTTAAAAAAAAAAAAATTAGGCGCTAGGGGTATGATGGGATAACATCTAGCTCCAAATTTTTTAGGTTGTGCCTACATGGACAGGTTAGGCGGCGTTAGACGATTTTATTTTTTTATTCAAAAAAACTTGATTAGTATTTGAAAAATTGGGTTCAATTAGTTTTAGGGTTAAGATTTGATAAATTGAGATTAATTAGGATTAGGTATTGGCAATTTGATTTTAATTAGGATTATGGTTTGTAAATTTAAATTTCAGGCCACCGTCGACAGTAGTTCCTCTGTGATAAAAAACCATTACACAACCCATCCAACCATTCATGAGTCGATCCGAACTATCGTTAGTCGTAAATCTATATTTTTTCGAACGACCACCATCTAGCCAACCATTTTCTGTTTAGTCGAAATGATCAAGAGCTAGACGTAAAGGTGGTCACGGTTCGGTTCTACGGTTTCAGGTTGCTGGAACCATAACCGAATCGGTTCAAAATCGGTTCGGATACGGTTCCAGTTTTTTGGAACCGCAAAACCGAACTGAATGAACCGAACCTTACGGTTACGGTTCCAAATTTTGTGGAACCGTAACCGAACCGTTTGGGGGTTTGGTTAGGTTCCGATTTCAGAACTGGAATCGTAACCTTACGGTTCCATCCGGTTCGGTTCCGGTTTGATTTCGGTTCCGAACCGGAACCGTGGCTGGGTCTAGCTAGACGAACACTGTTTACAATAACATAAATATACATAAAACAATATATAATACATAATTTTTGTGCATAAACATAAAACATGTAAATAATTAAAAAGGATTTTATTTTTATTTATCTTGCAAAATAATTTTTTTGAATAATATATTGTTAAATTACAATTTTTATTTTATAATTTTTTTTATATACAAGACATTACAGTTTTACAAATTACAATACAATCCATTTCATACAACAGAGAGAAAGTACAACACAGCCTGAAAGTTTCCCCAATTTCCCAAAACACATGCAAATGGGTGGATTGATCTTGAAAATAGACAGGATTTGCTTGCAATTTCCCCTGCATAATCCTCTCAATTCTTTATATAAATACTATTGCTGTCCCAACAAAAATGTTAATTTTTTTAGATAATGTGAAATGAGTTTTAATTTTTTTTTATTATCAATAATGCGAAATATCAACTTTATTCTTTTTGATTAATCTCTAATATTTATGATTAATCGCAAATAGCTCGAATCGCTTTTGATTGAACTCCTCAATTTTCTGCTTGATTAGTACCGTTTATAATTTTATTGGATCAGCGCATCGTATAATGTTTTTTTTTTTTTTTCTATTTCCTAGACTTTCTATTTATTTGGTCATAGTTATTTGCACCAATAATAAATTTATGGATTTCTCTTCTTTTACGCCAAAAAGAACAAAAATAAACCAATCATTTTTTGCAGTTAGTTTTATCATAAGAGCTCTGCAACAATTTTCCTTTTTTCTTGTTCTTTTTAAATACGAGTTTTAATCATTGCTTCAAATCCTAGAACAAGGTGATATGATTGTACTTGCTTTGTGATTTCTTTCTTGTTTGACAAATTTGGATTGAATTTCTCAGGATTCATTCAACACAGAGCCTCAATCAGAATGATTTATAGACGCCGTCCATTGCATACAAGTGGAGTTGCAATTATATCAATTGCTCATATTGCATACACAATATCTCAAGATTTTAGGGGACCATTTGGTTCAATGACTAGAAAATTATCAAGATTACCCAAATTCGCCAGCCCTTTAGTCTATTTCCTTCAATATCATTTGTTAGCAACCCTTTCCTTTGGTGATGATCTTATCCTAGCCATTGAGGACAGAATTGAGGCCATTTTCCCACCTTCCAAACATGTATTTAACATGACTGACAAGCTCATCCTATTCACAGAAACTTTCCCGGGAAAGTTTGATGATACTATAAAGAAATTTCCCATAATCATTTCATGGCTAAATTATTGGATTTCTATGTTGATCCATTGGGAATTGCCATCAGGAAACCGAGCTACGGAATCAACTAAACCCAATGGGTCTCATTCATCTGAATCTGATACCCGAAATGTTGATATGGTGGCTAATAAGGGAGTGATAAAGGGTTCATACAAGGAAATACTTCTAAAGAAGGGAAAAGGAGAAGAAGGCAAAATGCAAGAAACTAGTGGCAGCAAAGAAAAGGGGAGGAGGAAAAGAAAACAGAGAAAAGAAAGGTGAAGGTAAAAATCAAGAGACTCAATCAGAGGTGGTCGTGGGGAGAATCAATACATACTATCGGTTGAGTTCTCTAAATTTAATCAAAATTAGGGTCCCTAAATCGTAAAAAGTTTCAATTTTTAGTTTATAGTATGACATATATATATATATATTTTATCATTTATAGGTAGATGACTTATTTTAAAAACTCGTTTATGGCCATATAAAATTTAAGATAATTCAATACCTATCCCTATTCAATGATGGAATATTTACGTGGATGTTACAAAAATGGAGGAGATGTGAATACACCCTAATGGAAGAAGTTTTAAGACAAAATAAATAGAAAGAAATTATTTTAACACCCTAATGAAACATGTAAATAAATTAATTTTGTAATATAATTATATCCCTGTTGAAAAACTGGCCATATCTCTGTGTATAAAAGCTACAGTTTCCATCTGCTTATTCTTTTATTACCCATCACTTAGGTATTAAAAGAAACACAGTTTTTGCATTCTTCTTCAGTGATTTGGATTTGAAGGAAAAATTATGGCTCAAGTTATGTATTTTAATTAAATGAAATTCAAGACCATGTGATTAATTATCGTTATTTCTAATTTCCTGTACAATTTATGCAAAATTATAAACATGCTTACATGTGGTATGTTTTGTACTAACCTTACTATTATGTCATCTGTAACCTCCACCTATTAGTGAAGTAATGGTCATAACGATACTAATGATTATATATGACGACCTTGAAAGTTTGTATTTATCTAACGTTCTAACCCTATGCGAAATTTATCACAATTAACTAAGATAAATCCTAATTAATGTTGTTGACGGTTGATTTTCATTCCAGAGGTAATTCGGGAAAAACCACTCAACAATCTCCCTCAACTGTGAATTTGTTTGGTTTGAGGACCAAATGCAAACTTAGCAAAAGATAAAAAAACACACATACAATTAACATGGTTCGGCGCGATGAACCCGACCTATGTCCATGGAGGAAAAGAAAGGAAACTTTTATTATTACCTTGGATCAGATTGACCTGCCTTATCTCTCTCTTACAATAAGCTTTTTACCGTTCTTTTACAAGTAATGGAAATGGAAAAATACTAATCAGAGCCCCCTTGAACTGAGTCTTCTTTCCCTTTAAATAGTGCCATTGGATTTACTGTAACTCGCACCTGTGACGTCGGCCACGTTTCTCTGTCATTATTTCCCATTACTCGTACAATATTGTCTATTACTCAGACGTTACTGCTCATTACTCGTAAGTTACACTCATCCAATAGTCTCGCGACTCTAGGTTTCATATATTGCTTACGTCATCCATACATGTGCATAAGATTCAGCAGCCCCAACCTATTACTCTCTTCTTAATCAGGTTGGGTTGAAAGAGTCATATGACTTCGTCGAGTTGGTCTGTCGAAACGAGTAACATCTTTTCATTGCATCAACTAACAGGTATAGTCGGTGTGCTGAGACTCACGGTGCTTGGTTCGACCTCCACTCTTTTCCTCGACTGAGTCTGATATGCAAAATCGATTCTGACTTTAAAGGCTGACACGAGGCTCTGAATGTCGAGGCTGCCCTGAAAGTCTAATGTCGGACCTGACCTGAACACCTCGGGTCAATCTTCGTAAGTGCTTTAGTGCCATCGAGCCTGACCACCTCGGTCCTGACCACATCGAACATGTATCTCGGGCTCGGGCCCCTCTGTCCGACCTTTTATCTTCACAATGACCTTGGACTTTGACCTATTAACTGCAATCCTCATTCTACTCTTCTTATGGATTCTAACTGTTAGGGTTGGTGCTTTGAGCGCCAATTTCTTATGTATTTCCCTGTAAATACTCTTGTATATATTTTATTAATGAATAAAATAAACAGTTTCTGTAATATAAATTCTTTTATTATATAGTAAAGACGTAAATGACCATAGAGTGATTGGTTATGATACAGTTGTAAAAATGTCGCAACTAACATTGAGCAGTATCATAACAGTATCATTCTTTAACCGTTCCTGGTCAAGATTTATAATTACTTGGTCAGTATGTAAACCCGTTGAGACCGGTACATGTCGTATACTAGAATATTAGATTCCAATGGTTTCTCAATGAATCATGAGTCTCGAGAGACTCGTATAGACACGTAGGTGTTTATATCAGATAAATACTGAACGACTCACTGAAGATTCTTGATAGATGGTACACCAACATCAATAAGAATCTTCTCGGGTTGAGTGAGCATAGTGATCCTTCAACTTGAGATACCAATGTGGATATATGAGGTATCCTCCACACTTTGATGGCAGTCATGTCACCGATCTATTTAGATCAGACCTCCACCGTTGGGTGTGGATTGATCCTCAAGATATCATGTGCGTATCGAGATAAGATCCATTAGTTATGTGTACAAAGCATATGTATCCATTATGGAATTAGCAATCTGTTAAATCCATGGGCCTGTGGTACACTGTAGAAATCAGTTCTAAGTGTTATTTAAGAGATTGCTAATAGAATCGTCGACGATATTATACCTAAAAAGATTTGACGTTTATATCTATATCTCTGGGATAATCCGGATACCTGTGACGGAAGGATTATACATATGCAGTGACCTCGACCTGTATGGTTTAGATATTTTATCCGTGTTCGTCATAATTTACGGGTGGGTAGATTATGGACATGAAATTAGATTTCGTGACGGATATGCCTGAACCTAGAGAGTCTCACTAATGATATATACTTGTAGGGCACTAGGGCAACTTTTATAAATAATACTGATTATTTATAAGTCGTTTAACGGTTAAACGAAGATACATGCGTTTGGGATCTTTCGACAATTTATTAAATGTTGAATTGTGATATTTGACATTTATTAATAATATATGTATTTTGATTATTTAATTTAAATATAATACAAATATTTGAGATATTTTTATTTAATTTTTGATTATTTAAATGTTAAATAATTAAATTAATTAAATATTAAATATCTAGTTTACTTTATTAAGTAAACTAAATGACTTATTTTAATTGGTTTTCATGGCCAATTTTGATTGGTTTTAAATGGCATGATTTAATTGAATGGTTTGTGATAAACATTAATTTGATTAATGGTTTTACACCACAAATTTAATTAAATCATTTTCCAATTAATTGAAATAAAATTGAAAAATTATGGCTATTATTTTTCTCTTTTTTTTTTCGGTCATTTGGGAAATTATATAAGGCCATTTTTTCTTTTTTGTTTCAATATCTAACAACCCTAAAAAATCAAATACAAAGAGAGAGAGATAAATAGAGGAAAATAGAAAGAAAGAAGAAAAGCTTGGATTTCTTGGAATTTTGTTAAGGTTTTTCTTACTTTCTTCTTAATGAAATTGTTTCTAAGATCATAAGCTTCAATATGTGTAGCTTAGATTTTCCTCTACTTTCTTGTGGATTTATTTTGATGATTGGGAGCTTGATTGAAAGATGGAAGCATGTATGTTTATTTAGAATGCTTAAAATTGTTCTTTAAGCTTTCTTTTTGCCATATTGATGGAAGTTGCCATTCTAGAGTTACATAGCCACTCATGATTGACCTAGAATTATTCTTGAGTTGTTTCATGATGGTGAGGCTTGTTTGGTGTTGTGGAAATTGAATTAAAGTATTGAATTTAATTAATTTGGTGTTAATTTTTTTAATTTGTGAAATTATAAAATTAGGGTTTTTAACTTTCACCAAATTTTGGGATTTTCATATATGTGATGAGATTTGATGTATATATGATGTATATTAAATTTGGGAATGTTTGGATTTGATCTTGGCATGTTTTGAACAAAAATGATCAAATTGCAAATTCTTGAAAGTTTAGGGACCATTCGGAAAATTCTAGAAATTCGGTTTCTTTGAATTGAAAATTGTATTTTCATGTATTAGACATGTATAAATCATTTTGGGATTGATTTTGGAATCAATTAGAATTGTATTTGACAATTTTGGACTAAAATGACAAAAATACAAAGTTTTGGGGCAAAACGGTAATTACTGAAAAAATCTGATTTTTGGGTAACAATTTCAGTTTTTAACCCAAGAAAAATTATTTAAATTGGAAAATTTTATTTTTCCGCGTTCCGCTGCGTTTACCTGAATTGCCGCCCAAAACCCCAACACTAACTTCTTAGGAGCTGAAAATCATCATCAACATCCGCCCCTAGTTCTCGGTATCAACGAGTTAATGAGTTGATGTCGGGAACTATAAAAAAGATGGTGGTGCATGGATCTGGAAGCCGATCTGATGTCCGCGGGCTGATACTCAATCCTGATCCAGTCTAAAGTCTCAAGTCTGCCCTACCCCTCAGCAGGTACCACAACTGTAAGCTTCAATGCTACTTGTGAAAATCCATGTCAGATTCATAATTCTGATTCATCATCTCAGTTTTTGATTCATAATTCTGATTCATCATCTCAGTTTCTGATTCATAACTTGTTCATCTATTCCGCTTTACCCTCTGTGATCGAAAAGGTTGATCCGAGCCAACTCGAGTCTGCTCACACATTGGCTTCTGTACTTGAAGAAGCTCATCGCGTGCTACCTCGGGCTGATGTATGCTCTTGACACGCTACAATCCCAGAGGGATATGATCTGCAAGAACCTGCAAAATAAAACATAGGTCACGAGGGAAAGCTCAACTCGGGCTATCGCACATAAAAGAGCCTCGATGGGACGTAACCCGACCCCGAGCCATCAAATTACACATGGTCTCACAAAAAGAATGCAGCTCCGAGCCATAAAATTACACATGGACTCACGGAACGAATACAACTCCGAGCTATCAAATTACACATGGTCTCGTCGGAGCCTCGAGCCATCAAATTACACATGGTCTCGGCGAAATGAATGTAGCCCCGAGCCATCAAATTACACATGGTCTTGGCGGAACGAATGCAGCCCCGAGCCATCAAATTACACATGGTCTCATCGGAACGAATGCAGCCCCGAACCCTCAAATTACATATGGTCTCAGTGGAACGAATGCAGCCTCGAGCCATCAAATCGTACCATGGCCTTGGCGGAACGAATGTAGCCTCGAGCCATCAAATAACACATGGTCTCGATGGAACGAATACAACCCCGATCCATTAAAATACACATGGTCTCAGCGGAACAAATGCAGCCCCGAGCCATCAAATCATACCATGGCCTCAGCGAAACGAATAGAGACCCGAGCCATCAAATCATACCATGGCCTCAGTTGAACAAATGCAGACCCAAACAATCAAATCATACCATGGCATTGAAGGAACGAATGCAGACCCGAGCCATCAAATCATACCATGGCCTCGGCGGAACGAATGCAGACCCGAGCCCTTAAATCGTGCCATGGCCTCGGCGGAATGAATGCAGACCCGAACTATCAAATCATACCATGACATCAGCGGAGCAAATAAATACCCGAGCCATCAAATCATACCATGGCATCAACAGAACAAATGCAGACCCGAGCCATCAAATCGTACTATGGCCTTGGCGGAACGAATGCAGACTTGAGCCATCAAATCGTACCATGGTTTTGGCGGAATGAATGCAGCCTCGAGCCGTCAAACTTCTTTCCAAAATCGTGAGGGAAAACTTTCGAGAACGGGGACGTCCTTATCATTCTGAGCTCTTCCCTTCGTTCTATCCTCAAATTTCCTCATCTCGTATGGTTTCTTCCATCATATCCATCCATCCCGTCGTCAGAGCCTTTATAATTCTATGGTTTCGTCTATTGCCATCTTCTTAATGCACTTGTTACTTTTCAAAATTTCCCTAAAAACAGCGCCAACTGTTGACTGCTGATTTTCATTCCAGGGGTAATTCAAGAGGAATCACTCCTCGAACAAATCTTCATCATCTGTGAATTTATTTGTTTTACAGATCAAATACAAACTTAGCAAAATATGAAAAAATACACAGACAAAATAGAGGGTTTAACGTGGTTCGATAGGATGAACCCGACCTACATCTACGGAGGCAAAGAAAGGAAACTTTTATTATCATATCGGGTCAGACCGACCTGTCTTATCTCTCTCTTACAATAAGCTTTTTAGAGTTCTTTTACAAGTAATGGAAATAGAAAAATACTAATCAGAGTCCCGTTGAACTGAGTCTTCTTTCCCTTTAAATAGTGCCACTTGATTGACTATAACTCCCACTTGTGACTTCGGCCACGTTTCCCTGTCATTATTGCTCATTACTCATACATTATTGCCTATTACTCGAACGTTAATGCTCATTACTCGTACGTTATACTCATCCAATAGTCTGGCGGCTCTAGGTTTCATGTAGGGTTCACGTCATCCATACATGTGCATAAGATTCAGCAGCCCCGACCTATTACTCTCTTCTTAATCATGTCGGGTTGGAAGAGTCATATGACTTCGTCTGGTTGGTCTGTCGGAACAAGTAACATCTTTTCATTGCATCAACTAACAGGTAGGGTCGGTATGCTGAGACTCACGGTGTCTGGTCTGATCTCATCTTTTTTCCTAGATCAGGTCTGATCTGCTGAGTTGATTCTACTTCAGAGACTGACACAAGGCACTGAATGTCGAGGCTGTCCTGAAAGTCTGATGTCGGACCTGACCTGAACAACTCGGGTCAATCTTCGCAAGTGCTCCAGCGCCATCGAGCCTGACCACTTCGGTCATGACCACATCGAATTTGTACCTCGGTCTCGGGCCCCTCTGTCCGACCTTTTATCTTCACAATGACCTTGGGCTTTTGCCCATTAACTACAATCCTCATTCTATCATTCCTACAGATTCTGACTTATTGGGAGCTGAAAATCACCATCAACAAATGTGTTTATGGATTCTCAACAAGCAACCATAATATTAAAAAAATTATAATATAATACAAAATATTAAAAGTAATCATACAAAATCAACACAAATATTTTGGTGCGAAGTAGAAAACTCGTGCAAGTAAAAAACCAATCTGGATATCTTGGCTCCCAGCCCAAAATCCACTGTAATAGAGAAAAACTTACAGTGATGGTAAAAGAAATATGGCAGCAACTCCACCGACTCTAGTACCTCTAGAATACAAGAACTTGAAGAACTCCTCAAGCCCGTACCACGATTTTCTTCGAAACCTCTGAAGTCTCTGAGTGGATCTAATTTGCAAGCTCTAAACGTCGGAACTCTAATTGCCAATCTCCTCCTTGAGAACTATGAAGGTTTACGAAATTTAGTTTTGATGTGTTGATGGTTTAATAAAGATCAATCTCACCACAAACAAATAAGACAAATAAAGCAAATAAGTATTCAAGGAAAGAATAAGAAAATTGAAAACTAAGAATGTGTTTAGGCTCAAGATAATATTTTCAACACTTGTGAAAGTGGCTATGTGTTTCTTTATATAGGTAGGGCAAGAGCTAGGGTTTCCGTAGGCAAAATATCTTGAAAATATGTCCAAAATAACTGTGGAAGGTTTCATAATGCTTGTCGAAGGCGTGCTTATTGAAAGGTTTCGTAAAAATGCATACTCGAACGCACCTCAAACGTTTGCTTTCTGGAAGGTTTCCTTCGAACACACTAAAGGACGCACCAAGCACAACAACCTTCTGCCAATTTTTGTTCGAACCCAACAACGAATGTGGCACTAACGCTACTCATTCGAACGCTTCAATGAACGCAGCCCGACCGCAAATCTGATTCCTTGATGCACATCTACCAAATACCAGTCCAATTGCTCTAAGTTCTTCAAGACTTATTACAACTCAATTGAACTAGTTTTGTTATGGACATTGCCAATAAAAATGGAACTAAAAATCTCCCCTTTTGGCATTCCGTGACAAAATACTATCTAATACAAAGACTACAGTAAAAGACCCAAAAAGAAAATAGCCAACTTCCAATCATCAAGACAATGAATTATTATAATACGACTCGATCTAATACCAAACCAAGTAGTCTTGACCTCAGCCAACAATCTGTTAACCTGAAACATCCACAAACAACAATATACCGTGAAAAACACAACGATTAAAGGAAAGATAAAATAGATAAAAAGTCTCACGCATGTACAAGTAGATATCATACTCCCCTTAATCATACTCTCCTTAAAATAGAGACTGGAAAACAAATGGATATATGACGGAGACAAAAGATAAGATATACTATTATACTACTCCCAAACACTACTCCCCAAATTACTAAACTACTCCTTATTTTTGTCATGAAATGACAATGGGAAAAGTTACCGGGGAAAACAACACATGCAAGAGAATATTCAAACAAAAGATAATCCCCCTCACTAACAATCTTACTTAGTTAGCAAAGAATATGGATGGCAACGGGCCGGGTATAAGATGATGATGTCAATACCAGTACCTGTACCCATGCCCGTGTGATATATAATATCCTTGATCCCGGCCAGTCAATCGTGCGGGTACGGGTCGGGAATTCACCGTATAGAAAAAGATATACCCGTCCCCATCTCATATCACCTTTTATTTATTAATTAATTTTTTTTATCTTCATGCTTTTTTTTATTTAAAAAAATCAATTAAAAAATTATTGAAACAAATAAATATAAAATAAAAATACTAAATTAAAAATTGTAGGTTTAAATATACTTTAATACTTAAATAAAGAAGAAAAATACATAAGTTACCAAATAGTTGGAATATTAATATAAAAACAAAATAAAGGAATCATTTTAGTTGTTATTTGTTGATGTAGTGAATGCCTTTAGGCATTCGTCTAAAGTTTTCTCTTCAAAATTCACGATTTTCTTCAAATTGAAACTCACCATTCTCTCCATTCTCTTCAATAAAAACTTATTCTTCCTCAAATTTGGCTTGTAAGTTTGTTGTTATAGAAATCTCATCTTTAAAACAAAATGAAATTAATTAATTAATTAATATTGATAGAAATCTCATCGTCAAAACAAAGAGAAAAATATTATATTAAATTGAACAATTAATTATTTAAAATAAAATTTATACCTCCTCCAATGGCAATGCACAACCAGCTTTGGCTATACATTAATGCCTCCAGTGTATCTGGATGTAGTTTACTACGATATGCGCTCACAATTCTACCACTTGCGCTAAATGCCGATTCAGAAGCAACTGTAGATACTCGAATTGACAATATATCCTTAGCAATTTTGGATAATAATGGGTACTTAACTGTGTTTGCCTTTCACCAGCCCAAAATATCAAAGGAATTTGTTAAAGGCCAAAGTTTTTCATCCAAATATAACTCGAACTCTTTCTTCACGACTCCACTAGTATCGATATTTATAAAATCTTGAAATCCTAACGTAAGTGCAACTTGTTTTTGGGAGGAGACTCCACAAAATAAGATTGAACAAGTGAAGAACTATTAAAACTAGAACAATCAGTAACATTTTGACACTTTTATTGATAATCTGTCACTAAATCCTGACAAAACTCTTAAACTCTCTTAATATGAAATGACGAATTAACTCCATAAATCATTGGAAAATAATATTCAACCAATTTCATTTTATATCTGGGATCCAACATTGCAGCTGCCACTGATATTCCATTTACATCATTCAAATATTTATCAAATTTTAAAATCATTGAAGATGCCATTGTTTTAATCTCAGCATAAGTAGAATCAAGCAACTCCTTCAATGGAAATCTAACATGACAAATATGCATGAAATATAAATTGGTTGTTGGGTACTTGGTTCCATAAAAAATTCAGTCACATCATAAAAAGGTTTTAAATTAGCACCCAATATCTCAGCCAACTCCCACTCTGTTTCATTAGGGAAACTCTTATATTGTGACTCAAGTTGCTTCAACCTAGAGAAAACATTCTTATATTGTAATGAATTGGAAATCATTATATATATGGAATCCCATCTAGTGGAACAATCAAGAGCTAGATTTTTACTACATGTACTATTCATTCTAAGTCGTTGTTCCTCAAATTTTTCTTTCCTCTTAGCATTTGCTGTCTAAATATTAACACTCTCTCGAATTTTCATAATCACATCACCGATAACACTCAAGCCATCCTTGACAATCAAATTTAAAATATGGACAGTGCAACATACGTGAAACAATTTGCCATGCATGATCAAATCATTCTTATCAAGATTTTCTAACAAATACTTAATCATACAATCAATAGTACTGTAATTATTAACAATCAAAGCAGAAATCTTACGATCAAGATTTTATTACATTAAACAACGCACCAAAGTATCAGATAATGTCTTAGATGTGTGTGGAGCACGCACATATATAAACCTACAAAAAAATAAAGTCATTATAGTTTGCTTTATTACCTATAAATTTAACAATAATGGAAATATAAATAATTAATATAATATGCGGTAATTGAATAAGTAATTAATTAATTAAAACTAAAAATAGACCTAAAAATTTGACTTCTTAAAGTTCAAGAGTCATCTATATAATGTGTTGTAAGTGCCATATATCCCTTTATTTGTGTGCTTGTTGTCCACATGTCTGTTGTAAAGGCAAATCTTACTTGAAATACTCTCCATCAAACTTACCACCTTAGTCCTCTCCAATTGATACATATCCATTACTTCCCTTTTAATAGTATTACGAGAAACACCCTTCCGCATTGGATTAAGGGAAGATGGAACTTTTCTAAATCCTCGATGATCCATACAGCTTAAAGGGTACTCATTCAAAACAATCATCTCTGCAATATTCTTCCTTGTGACATTAGGATAAAAAAATATAAGTCTCCACTTTGGCATTTCCTTCTCCATCTTTCACCACTTTCAACTTACCCGACGAATATTTTTCTAATTTCATTTGTTTTCGATTTGGACAAGTTCATATATGGTTAAGTAAATACCGAGTTCCATATGTTGCTCGTGCTACAAGCTATGTCATGCAATAATTATATACCGCTTTCGGTATCCCCTAATAATTTTTTCCATATGCGACCATGCTTCAGAAATTCTCCTTTTTTTTTTATTTGTAGGCTTCTGAATATCATTTACATCCATATTGTCTAATTCGTCATCTACATCTATAAGTTATGGTATTTGAGTTGACATCATAAACCTACAATATTATTTTTTAAAAATGAACAAATTATTTTTTATATAAATCAACAGTAAATTTTTTTTGGGATTAAAATTAAATCATCCACATCCACATACATCTAATGATCAACACATGTTATTCAAAATAGTAAAATAATAAATTATCGCATTCACATCTTGTAAAATCAAAACTATAAATTGAAAAAAAAATGTTAAGAGAAGTTTACCTGAACTAAAATTGATGAGTGATGACTGATGAGTGATTGTTGTGTATTGAAATACTTCAAAATTTAAAAGGCTTCAATGAAAGGGAATTCATCAGAGTTTTAAATTTTTAATACCACACTTTTCATATTCTTTGCCTTCCTAATGTGAGTGGTACTGGAAAGTTGGTAATTGTTAAGTGGTAGATGAGTTGGATAAACGATAATAAATAATATTTTTCCTATTTTTATTTAATAAATAATTAAATTTTTTGACTAAAAAGTTAATAATTAAAAAGTCAAAGTTAAATAGGTTTATTGAGCGGGTACGGATTAGAGAGTCTTATACCCATACCCGGCCTGTATACCTAACGGGTATTAAAAATTATACCCGCACCGTTTTTAAAAACGATTGCTAAATACCCGCCCCTAATATATCGGACCCCCGCGAGGATTTTTGCCATCACTAGTAAAGAAAATATATGGGAAGTAAACACTCATAAATATGCACAGAAAAAACAAAGTTATGTAATGATATGAAACACACACAAGCACACTATGGTTAAGAAAAAATCAATAAAAAATGGCTGAAACAGCACTTTAAGCAAGTACGTTGATACCCAGTCAGTAATCAGCTGTTTATGACATAAAATAATATGCATCACTTTAGGTTTTACTAAATACTACACGCATTCATATGACATAAACACTAAAACATAACAAGTACCTGCGTGAAAAATAAGTGCACAATGAATCAAGACTTAAGACCTTATTTTATGAGTGAGACACAACCAAAGAAATCCCATCTATTGACACACAAAATTCACAAAATAGATGTTCAAACCCATCACCATTAGGACTTGAAAATAAGCAACATTGGTTTCATGTTATAATATTTTCTCTCTAAATATGATGAGCTCATAAATAAAAATCTTTCGAGTGAATAATTTTCCCTTATCTTTTGAATTTGGCCCATTGGCTCTTTCACAATTGAGTCTCATGTAAATTGTATTATTTTTTTCACAAAGGGATAACACAAGGTTATATATTCAAAGGTCACACTATTTAGTGAGCTAAGTATGATAGAGATTAAACTGCCAGTCCAAGAACTCATACATGCGACCAAACCTCGACAATAATAAAATACGTGTATGTGAAATAAAAGCACATGATATACCAATGGTTTTTATCACACACACATGCATGCACATAGACCATCAAAAAAATAAAATCATATTATACATGCTTAATCATATATCCTACATATCAGGATCACATGCAACAACCTTTTCATGCTTTAACAAGCCACAAAAATATTTTTGGTCTTTTTCATTTTATATTTGCTTTTGTATTTTTCATTTTTAACACAAAAATAAGAAAAGACACAACAAGGCTTGTCAATATTCAATGGTATGTGGAGTTTTATCCCGAGTGCAGATCATACTACCGTCCATTCGAAATCGACTATGAAATTTATGTCCGGGTTTCCATCATATATACCAAAGGACATATAACAAAAAAAAATAACATAGACACCCATATGTAGTGAAAAGGAAAAAAAAATATGTGTAAAAACACAAAACACACGGACACACACATGCAATATGAAAACAAATTTAACTTCTAAGAAGAGTTACACCAAAGTGCACTCTCATCATGTCTTTCAGAATCAAAATATTCAGAAGTAGATGGGAAGTCATCTTGCTTCCTCACCTAAACTGTATTTGGAATCTCTTCCACTTGAGAATTCCTAGTCAACACAACAAGTTTCTCACTAAAGAATTACGACTTCTTAGCTAGTGCAAAAACTTGAGACACTAGATTTGATGAATCAAACCTAGATGGTACACTCCTAGGCCTTTTCTTATGTTTGTGCAGCATAAAGCACTTAGGCCTAATGTATCATGCCTTGCCACAATGATGGCATATAGGCACAAACCTCAGATGAGAGCGAGGTTTACCCACAATACCTCTAGATTGAGGTTGGGACACATGATAAGGAATAAAATTAGAAATCACATGACTACATTCAACATGTTTCTTACCTAAGTCATGTTTAGGAGGAATTGACAGAGCTTTAGACGATGACGCATTATCACATTTGACTCAATATTAATCCCTAACATGCGGTCTAGTTTATTATTCCCACTAGAAAATGCAACAACTGGCTTCTAGCATCTTCAAGTTCAGTTTCTAAGGATTGGACTCTATCAACTAGACCTTTATTCCTCTATTCAAGGTCATATATCATTAAAATGCTCTGCTCAAACATAACTTGAGCTTCGTTCTTTTCTAGCTCCACTTCTTTCAGCCTCTTATTGACCTCTATGTTCGTCTTCTTGATAGTTAGGCTCTCATTGAACAATTCAATGTAGGCTATCTGAAGACTATTTCTATCTACAGACTCATCATGAGAGAATTTCGAATCAACATCACTACCATTATCCTCTCTCTCACGAGACACGCTAGCAACAAAAGCCATAAAATTTCTCTTATCTTTAGGAGACTCATCAGAAGTATAGCCACCTTCTGAATCACTAAAAGAGGTTGTCATGACTTTCTTATTTTTAGCCTTAAGGTATTTGAGACACTCAGATCTAATTTTCCCATACTCTTCATATTCTTGGCACTGGATTCCACGATGTTTTCTACCCTTATCCTCTCTAGACTCCCTCATACTATGCCTACTATCACTAGCTTTATCCTCCATATCCCGATCATGACCACTCTTCTTCAGCTTAAGGAATTTCTTAATTTTCTTTGCAAACATGGCCAAGTCATGATCCGTGAGATTATCACTATCATCATCGCTAGATGGATCATGAAAAACTTCCTTCGCGATCTCCATCGCTATGGTTTTTATTTTTTTATAACCAGGAAGTTTCTTCTCATATACCTGTAGTTTTCCTACGAGGTCATCTAATTTAAGGTGATCAAGGTCATTGTTTTCCTCGATAGCGATGATCTTAGCTAGAAACTTTTCAGGTAGAGATCTAAGGATTTTCCTAACTATCCTACTAGTAGAAATAGTCTCATTTATGTTGAAGCTTGAGTTAACAATATCGTTAATCTTAGCATAAAATTCATCAAATGTCTCATCATTCTTCATTCTAGCGACCTCAAATTTAGTAGCAAGATCTTGGAGTCTATTATTTTTAAGAGACAATGTGCCATCATGCACAGTCTGCAGGATGTTCCAAGCATCCTTTGCTATTTCACATATGAAAATTCTTCTAAATTCAGCAGAGCAAACAACACCATGAATGACACTAAATTTTGTGTTGTTCATGTTGCTAGCATCAAATTCATCCTTAGTCTAGGTCAGATTATCTTTAGGGGAAGAGACCCCATCAATTATAACCACATGAGGTTTCCACCCATACTCTACTCTCATCCAGACTCTCTCATTCATGAGCGTTCTCAAGCGAACCTTCCAATGTAAATATTATATCCCATCAAAGAATGAGGGATAATTTAAGGGTTGACTTCTTTCCATAGTTATAAGGGTCAAGAATCGAGTTCAGGCTCTAATACCAATTGAAAAAGTGTATTTATCTAAGGTTCTGACCCTATGAGGAATTTATCACAATTAACTAAGACAAGTCCTAATTAATGTGTCTATGGATTCTCAACAAGCATCCATAATATTAAACAATTATAATATAAAGAAAAATATAAAAACCAATCACACAAAATCATCACAAATATTTTGGTGACGAAGTGGAAAACTCGTGCGAGTAAAAAATCACTCGGGGTATCTCGGCTACTAGCTCAAAATCCATTATAATAGAGAAAAACTTACAATGATGGTAAAAGACCTATGACGGTAACTCCACCGACTCTAATACCTCTAGACTACAAGAACTTGAAGAACTCCTCAAGCCCGTACCACGGTTTTCTTCAGAACCTCTAAAGTCTCTGAGCGGATCTACTTTAGAAGCTCTGAAAACCGGAACTCCGACTACCAATCTTCCTCATTGAGAACTCTTAAGGTTTAGGAAATTGGGTTTTGATGTGTTGTTGGTTTAACAAAGATCAATCTCAATACAAACAAAGAAGACAAGAAAAGCAAATAAGTATTCAAGGTGAAAACAAGAAGATTGAAAACTAAGAATGTGTTTAGGCTCAAGATAATATGTTTTCAACACTTGTGAAGGTGGCTATGTCTTTCTTTATATAGGTAGGGCAAGAGTTAGGGTTTCCAAAGGCAAAATAGTTTGAAAATACGTCCAAAATAACTAATTTACGCACATGCGTTCGAAACGCCACTCTAACGAGTGCTTACTGAAAGGTTTCATTCGAACGCATACTCGAACGCACCTTGAACATTTGCTCTCTAGAAGGTTTCATTCGAACGCACTAAAGGACGTACCAAGCACGGGAACCTTCTGCCAAGTTTCGTTCGAACCCAACAACGAACGTGACAATAATGCCACACGTTCTGCCAAATACCAGTTCAATCGCTCAAAGTTCTTCAAGACTTATTACAACTCAATTGAACTGTTTTGTTACGAACATTGTCAATAAAAATGGAACTAGGATTCAGGGTTCTTATCACAAGTGATAGATGTAATATATTAATTTTATTATTTTTTGATAGATTGTAATTCTTGTTAATTTTTTTGTGTAATTTTCTTATAATAATACATAAAGTTGTGTGTTCACATTATCTGTAAGTACAATTTAATTGAAATTAAAATAATATAGTAATATTTTAGTAATATACTTAAGAATATAAATCGAGCATATGTTTTTTTTTTCCGAAATAAACTTTATAAGACATAAAATAAATTTTGAATAAGAAACCAAAATCATATATACTTTTGTGAGTATGGATATTGAAATTAAAATATATGCGTAAATGTATTGACTTAATCTAGTATTGAAAAACTTTCATTTACCAAAGAAATTTAGTTGTAAGTTAAAAAAATTATAAAAAAAAATTAATGATTCAAGATATATAACAATGAATGTGAAAGGACCGCTTGGATATGTGAACATTCTAAGGATTAAGGATATGCTTGGTTGCAAATTTGTGGAGAATTGATAGAGAATAAACAAGGGAATAGTCATTCTTTTGCTTGGTTTGTATTTTTAAGGGTGAATAACTATGATCAGTTTTTCCCTACTCACCCTCAATTCTCCATAATTTATTCTTCTTTAAAACATAAGAATTGTCAAACTCACATGTGGAGAATCATGTCCAAATATGTAAAGTCAAATTTACTCTTAATGAAAATAAAGGTCAATCATTAGATGAAATAAATATCAACTATTAGATTAAAACCTTAAACTATTTATTCACCTTCACCCTTTTACTTCACTTTAAAAATTCACAAGTAGCAGACCTGTAAATTTACTCTCATTCTTCTCTCATATCTCAAACATGTTCTTGGTTCTTTTTTCAAATATTGGTTTCGATTCTTCATCAGTTACTCGACATCACATCATCTTCAATTCTTCAGCATTTCATAGATTCAAGTCAGTTCTTCTCTCAAAAAAATAATTATGGATAGATATAATGTGTTGCTTTTTCAAGTCAAGAGAGAAGATGGATGATATACATTGAGTACTTTTCCGATTCTTGAACATCCACGATAATTTTTTATATCAATAATAAATCTATAGATTTTCATCGAGGGTTATTTATGGTATTACATGTAATTTTTATATAAAGCTTATACTCATGATTTATGGCTAACTTAAACCAAATAAAATAATTTGTATTCTCCACTCAACCTCATTCTTCGCTCATGCTCAGTGTCAGACTTGTCTCATTACCACTTAAAAAAAATTGGAATCAAACACACCTTAAGGGAGATGATGTGGACATGCTAAATAGAAAGAAAATTTTCAGCTTTTATATGTTAATTAATACAAATTAATTACCTATTAATTTGATATTAACTTCTTATTCATGGAATAAGAGCAACTAAATAGGCTAACTTAGTGAGGATGACCTCAACTACAAGAAACAGGTTCATCATCATCCAAAAATTTAGTGTCGCCGAAATATTATAGCCAAATATATATTATTATTGTCGCCAAAATCTTACGACGCTAAAAATAACAACATATTGCATTGTAAGAATTAACGATGCTAAAGTATAACATTTCGCATTGCCACATAATTTTCGAAGCAAAATATTAACATTTAGCATCACAATAAAAGTTTTGACGCCATATATCAACATTTAGCGTCGAATATAGTTAGCAATATTGGTGAGCAAAACTAGTTTCATTTCCAATTTTGCGTGGAACTGGAACTTATATGTATTAAATTAGTTCCTAACTATGTGAAACCAAAACCTACTCAATTAAATATGATACTCTATTAATCGTTCCAATTCAGTTCTGCATAGAACCGGAACCTACCCAATTAAATAGGGTACCCTATTAATCAGTCCAATTCCAATTCGGTTCCGCGTGGAACCGGAACATACCCAATTAAATATGATATTCTATTAATCGATTCCAATTCGGTTCTGGTCCTGTTCTGATTTACCCTTTATTTTTTATTGTCAAACTTTGAAAATATAATTTTTTTCACACTTAAATATTACATAATATTTTTGCAACTGTCCATACAGAAATAAAATAATAAATAAAAATGCATATTGTATAATATTTTTGACTCAATAGATAATATTATCGTAGGAAGTGACTGAGTTCAAATTGAATTTTAATTGGGTTATGAAATTGGGTTTAAATTGGACTTTAAAACTGATTATGAAATTGAGTTTAAATTGTGTTCTAAAACTGGTTATGAAATTGGGTTTAAATTGGGTTTTGATTTAGTTCCGAATTTGGTACTAATTTCGGTTCCCAAAACAGGTTCTGGTCCGGTTCCGTCCATGACAGAACCAGAACCAGACTGTTTAAATTCGGTTCTTCTATTTTGGAATCGGAACCGGTCCAGTTCCAATCTGTTCCGGTTTCAACCGGTTCTGATTCCAAATTTGAAAAATCGATCCGGTTCCGGGTAGAATCGGAACTGGAACCGGTTCTCAGCTGTAACATCCCACCTAAACCAGGATGCTACCGGCAGGAGACAGGCTAATCCTGCCTCCATAAGCCTCTGACTGTGACGAAATTTCGACATGACCTCTGCTAAAAGTCATGCAACCTGGGTCAAAGTCCAGCACTTCAATACAACCTATAGGGCCCAGACACAATATATCACTAACATAAACATTCAAGACAAAATATAATTGGGCTCCATGCCCGGAAATGTGTAGAAACAAAAACTTTTACAAACTACACTTTATACAATTCAATTCTCTACAACTAGACTTATTACAACTTAACTCTAGGGGTGAGCAAAACCGATTTCGGTTCCCGTTCCGCATGGAACCGGAACCTACCTGGAAAAATTCGGTTCCTAACTAAGTGGAACCGGAACCTACCCAATTAAATAGGGTACCCTATTAATCGGTTCCAATTCGGTTCCGGTCCGGTTCCGAATTACCCTATTTTAAAATATTTTAATGAAAATTACATTCCGATACGAGTCTGTAGGATAAAACGGAGACCAAATCGGAGTCCGGAAACATGTGAATCACTTCATTACCTTGAACAAATGTGTTCCAGTATGTGCATCAACAGCACTAAAAGGGTCATCCAAGATGTAAACATCTGAATCACTATAAACTGATCGCGCCAGTTGAATCCTTTGCTTCTGTCCACTACTTAGGTTCATCCCTCTCTCTCCAACCACACTGAGATCTCCATCGATCCACATCTCAATGTCTTATCCTGGTTCAATGCATATCCCTCTAATACCTCCTCACAGTAAGACTTGTTCATATCCTTGCCAAATAAAATGCTCTCTCTAATGGTGGACAGAAGCAAACTCTATTGCTATATCTCTTGAATATCAACACTGTAAGTGCTGTTTTACTCGTATGCTTATTCGATTAGTGCCAAATACCAGTGTCTTTGAGTTGGTGACTCTACTGTCTTTGCAAAGATTAAATTAAAGCGAGAATTAAAAAGTGAGCGATTTCAAGCGGTTCTAAAATCGGTTCCAAAAACCGGTTCTATATTCGGTTCCAGAAACCGGTTCTATGGTCCGGTTCCGGTTCCGACCATTTTGGAACCAGAACCGGACCGTTTAAAATCGGTTCCTCTATTTTGGAACTGGAACCGGACCGGTTACAACCGGTTCCGGTTCCAAACCAAAAAATCGGTCCGGTTCCAACCGGTTCCGGGTAGAACCGGAACCGATGCTCAGCCCTACTTAACTCTGATACTCCCAAGACCTAGTGACTGGCTGACTGCAACGCTGCTATCCGGCTCTTCAAGCTCTGGTGTCTGTGGTTGACCGATCAGGTCACCAACCTGCAAAACGCAAACACTGTTGTAGTGTGAGTCATAAGACTCAGTAAGTAACTATGCTCATTCCTTGAGCGTCAATCACATGCAAAGTTGAATCTTATTTATTTAATAACCTGGCTGTCTATGTGATCATGCAAATATATATTATATCAGAACTAATTATTTATTCCTTATCTATTTCACCAACGTATTACTTGTTACCAATTCTTTATCTTATCACACACATACTTTAACTCCTGTTTATCTTGTACATTAACAAGCATCCAAATTAAATACATCAAGTTTCTATATCACTAACTAACAAATTAGAATCCATCACGCTTCTGCTGCGCTACTTTAATATCTTAGTACTTACCTGTTTATTCTTTGCTAATTCAGTTTGGTTATTTACCTCACTTATCTTTCCTTTATTTCATTGAAATGTCATCAAATCGGAGTTATAAAATATTTTTATTATGAAACATCCAATAAACTAGCATTAGCCAAATAAACAAGTGTATGAAACCATACAATCATATGTTAACATCTTACAAACTGTTCCTTCTATGTAAACATATAATACACGCATGCATCAATCATAAACACATAAATGTAATCATGCTATCATGCTTCAATGTCAACTCTATGCATCTCGTATGTTAACTAGGATGTATGATTTATATGCACAACCTATAAGTTATACTGAACTTTGATTATGCCATATTTTTTAGAAAATACTTCCTGAAAACTCTTTTCTGAAAAACTGTTTTATGAACTCTTTATGAAATCTGTCTTTCTTTCTGAAATATTATTTTCTAAAAACTGATCATCTGAAAACTGTTTCTGAAAACTGAAGTCTTTATCTGAAATCTTTATTTTTGAAAATTGAAATTTGTATCTGAAAACTGAAAACTTTCTCTGAGTTCTGTGTTTCTGTCTGAAAAACTGGACGTATGAGGGCGTTACGTATCGCCGTCCCCCCATACGCCTATCTGGAGGCAGAAGTGCAAAACCATGACTTTGGGGCGTTACGTATCGCCGTCCCCCAAAGCACGCCACTACTGTCTCATATCTGGTGGTCTTGGGGCGTTACGTATCGTCGTCCCCCAAGCCACAATCTGGAACTGGGGGTGCGGATCTATGCTACCACCCAAGCTCAAACTGTGGGGTCTAGGGGCGTTGTGTATCGCTCATCCCCATAGCCCCGGCTCGAGGATCTGAGAGCGTCCCCTCAGTCCTCCACATGCACATGTGTCTATATCCGTCAATTCCAATAGTGTACAACTGGGATGGGTCAAATCTCAAATCCCGAATCAAAAGTATCCGTCAATTCCGAACTATATCTCAAGTTACATACTGGGGTGAGTTTTTACCTCATGCCCCGAAAAACATAAAATCATATTTTGTTTCTGAAAACATTTCCTGAAATACGTTTCTTTCAAAAGAAAGTCATTTAAAGCTTTTCTTTAAAAAAATATTTGAATTTCAAAATCTTTCTTAACTTCAACTTGATTTCTAAAAATGATAATACACTTGTATGCATATCCCTTTCTTATGCTTTCACCTACCCTAGAAATGCTTTCTTAAGTGCCTATATACGTATTATCACATATGTATATGCATATGTCCATGCATATCTGTAAATTAATGACATAAATTCTACTCTCTTTATGCGTTCATTCTTAATTTTCTTATCTTCTTATAGGCTTATGTTTTCATCAATACAACTTGCACACATCACACATGCTCATTTATATTATAAACTATCACAACTTTTTAGATACTTAAATCTAATATGCATTTCATACCTATAATATCATATATTCATACATCAAACTATTAGGCTTTATCAATATAAAAAACATTCATCTGTAGACTACTTAAATAAATTAATAATTCCATCACATGCTCTATAAACATTTATATTATTCACTATTGTGCGATCCTCATTGCATATTCCTATCTCTTCAATTTATTGTCAGCAGACAAAAGGATTAAAAAAAAGAATCTTAACAATTCTGTGCAAGAAACTAAATATTACCAAGAGTCAGCTCAAGCAGTATTGGCAGGCATGGCATTATTTTTAGAGAGAAGACACGAAGATCATGACTCTCTGTATAACTCTTATTAATTGCCTAACATTTTCTATATCAAAATTACTCATATTAATTGAGTAATCATTTCTTTATCAAATTTCAAAATCATTTTTCATATTCCAACCCTGTATGTCCTGCATCGTTTACTTCAGCTGCAGAGCAACTAATACAGCACTGGACACATTATGCATGACACTAATATAACACAACCACTTCCACACTTCAGCAACCAAACAATGTATATCCCCAAGTGTTAAAATCAGCTCATACCCAAACATTGATGATTTATCATTTTCCTACCCACTCATGGGATCTCTATAGTTTCCTCTACTTCATGGTCAAATTATAATTAAAAACCCATCATGCCGAAGGACACAAAAACTTCAAATAAAAATTGCTAGAAGCAAGCAACCATTGAGCAATTGAAGATATATATATATATATATATATCTTATTAATGTCTTTAATTTCAAAAAGTGCTTATCCTGCACAACAGCATAAGGATTCCAAGAAGGTAGCTAATCTATCGAAATTTCTAATATTCCTAATGGAATTTCTATATTGCCTCACTAACTACACTTCTAATGGATTCCGAGTAAAATACAAATTAAGAAGTAATTGAATTGCCTAATTCTACTGAATCATTTATTTCCTATACATGTAACTAATTATACATGTGAATAACGCTACTAATTCTCTCTGTGAATAACTCCACTAACCCATGGAACCTTATCTTTTAACAAACCCACTATTTTAAACAAATTTAATCAGCAATATTTCACATAAATAAATAATATAACTCATACCATCATCAACAACAACTTATCGAAACCCAACTGAATAAAACTTAGCTTGAATCAAACACCAATTATCTTCACTAGTGATTAGCAAGCCGTTTATATGTGAGACATAATGCAATCAAATTTATGACTCTATCATTAATTAAATTCATAATTAAAGCAGAAGAATGAAAGACAATTAAATACATACCAGACTGTTACAGTTAATACATCTTCGATTCTCTTGAAGCTTGAGAAATCCCCGACTTATTCGCTCGTTTTTATCATCTTCCTTCACTTGATTCGCCATTCACGAAGCTTTATTTACAGAAATCCTTGTTCTTCTCCTTTGTTCTCTCTCTCTACATCGCTACTCTCTCTATCCTTCTCTCTCTCGGACATCCCTCTCTCTGTATCCTTACCTCTCGATTCTTCTTATTTTCTTCCCTCTGTTTTCTGTGTTTTGCGTGAATGTGTGTGTTGTAGCTGTGTGTGTGTTTATTAAGTAATGACCGTGTGTGTTGTTTAATTATATATATAATTCATATGTGTTGTTTAATATATATATAATTCATATGTGTTGTGTAGAAATTTCTAAGTTTTTATATTACTTGTGTGTTTATAATAAGAAATGAAAAAAATCTAGATTTTTCTACAAAATCTATTAAATTTCAAATTAGTCCTTAAACTTAATTTAATATAAACTTATAATTTATTCATTATTCTCTTAGTTTGATAATTTACTATTTCATCCCTCAATTTTAATTATTATTATCCCATTTCTAATTTTATGGAAATTTTCATTTTACTAAAATAAATCTCGCGTTCGGACGTGGCCCTATACGTGAAAGATAAAATTTTATGCAAACAAGCTAAAATAACTCGGGATGTTACATCAGCCCTAGTTAGCGGGGCTAAATTTCTTAATTTGCAGCGTCACTAACTATATCCGATGCTAAAGGTTACAACATTTAACGTCGAACTTGATTTTGACGTAAAAAAATCATAATTTAGCATCACAACCTATATTCTCGACGCGGAAGGTCGTGTGTGTTGTCCATGTAATAGCTGTTTGAATAAGAGAAATATGCATTTGAACGAAGTTGTGGATCACTTATACATGCTGGGAATTTCAACGACCTATAGGACTTGGGTTTACGATGGAGAAAATTACACTCTGTCTCCCGGTATACCCATTCAAAAGCTAGTACCAGTTATCACCAGAATCATCAAGAAAATGATTATGATGATATGATTGATACTTTGCATGACTTGTAGGGTTCAAAATTTGGTGGAGAAATATCAGATCCAAATGAGAACGACAGACATAAAGTATTTAGTGAGTTACTTGAAGAAGCTAAAAAGATACTGTTTGATGGTGCTGGCATGTCGACTTTGAACTTTATTGTCAAGCTACTCCATGTTAAAGTAAGTAATGTAATGACCAATAATAGTAAGGATGTCAATGGATCGGGCTCGGGCCGGGCTTTGATAAGTCCGGCCTTTTGAATTTTGCCTATACTCGATTTTTTTAATATAAAAATTTATATATATATAAAATAAATTAAAAAATATATATTTATATAACCCGGGCCCGGGCTCGTGCCGAGCCGATCATTTTAAAGCCCAACCCAAGTTTTCTGACCTCTGGCCGGGCCGGGGGCTTTTTTGCCACCCTTAAATAAAAACATTGATATGATATTAGAGTTACTTGGATATATATTACTAGCCCGCACAAAATTGCCAAAATCATATTATAAGGGGAAAAATATTACGTGATTTCAGATTAGGGTATGAATCGATACACTATTATAAGTGTGATTGCGTATTATTTCATGCAGAGTATAGGTTTCTTGAGAATTTTCCAATATGTGGAGAAAATCGGTATAAGATCTGTGGTACTGAGAAGAAGGTGCCTCAGAAGGTGTTGCGTTTTTTTCCATTGACACCTGAACTACAAAGATTGTTTATGGCAAGTCACAATGCATCTAACATGAGATGGCATCATGATGAGAGAGTTGGTGATGAGGGCATTCTTAGACACCCTAGTGATGCAACTGAGTAAAAATACTTTGATGATATGTACCGATGTTTCATCTAGGGCTGTCGTAATGTCAGGTGAGGCTCGTATGTGATGATTTTAATCATTTTGGAAACATGTGTAACTCTTACAGCATGTGGCTTGGGGTAATTATACCTTATAACTTACAACTGTGGAAGTGTATGAAAGACACTTTCATGTTTCTGTCATTATTTATACCAGGTTATTCCCTCAGTAAAGATAATGATGTTTACTTGGGGATGTTGATTAAAGAGCTATATACATTATGTAATATCGGTGTTGATGGAGTTGGTGCTTGGAGTGCCAATCCGATTTGTATATTTTATTATTTATTAATAAAATAACTACATTTTTCATTTCATACCTCATTAATGGTATTTTCATTATGCGTATTCGATTGATGTATAGATATGCTAAGAATGACATCGACCTTTGAATAGTCTTGACACTAGGTGTAAACTATTCTTAAAATAAATATTCATAGTCGTTGGTTTTGGAATACGGTTGAATTCCTATAACCTAGAAGACTAGCACATGTCATATAATATTGGAATTGGATTTCCAATGGTTTAACATGATGTACCATGAGTTTTGGAAACTCGTATAGACATGTTGGTATTCGTTGGAGCGAATACTGAATGACTCACATGTGATTCCTAATAGTTGGAAGTACACACCACCGTCAATAGGAATCTTTTCGAGTCGAGTAGCATATTTAATCCTTTAACTATAGGATAACATTGATTTTGTGAGAGATCCTCCACACTTTGATGCCATATATGTCAGAAACCTTTCATGGTCTGGCCTCTAGATATTCATTGGGTGTGGACCGATGCACTCAGTAATCAAGTGCGAAGTAAGATAGAATCTGTCGGCCCGTATGTGTACCATAAGGGGTTTATGTATCCATGTGAGTAAAGTCACGATTCTTAAATCTTTGGCCAAAGTCGATCACCTAGGGTGGATCGCATCAATTATGAAGAATCGTGGACATGTCGACATGAGATGTGCGTCTCGGAAACTTGACGGTATTATCTATGTTTCTTAAGAACAACTCGGATAGCCTACGACGAGAGAGATTGTTAAACATATATGATGACCTCGACTTGTATAGTTCAGAAAGGTCGTTCGTGTTCTTCGCGAATTCGGAGGTGGCCGAATTACATACATATTATCTAGGCTTATATGACGAACGTGTCTGAACTTAGAGAGTCGTAATATGAAGTGTACTCGTTGAGCACTGGGTAGCCGATTATTTTTGATAAAAGATAATATTCGATATTATAATTATAAACTAAGATAATCAAGTGTTATTGGATAACATTGATTATTTACTTTGACCTAATTGGATTATTCAATAAATACCAATGTTTTAAAATACGGTGCGGCGCCTCGAGGCGGCCGGCCATTGAGGCGCGAGGCGGGCCGCCTCGAGGCGGCGAGGCGGGCGCCTCAATGCGGAAATCGGGAAAATAATAAAAAATACATTAATTTCTTCATAATTCATAGTATGTTAAAAAAACTATTGATATGTAATCCAAATTACATTACTTTCTTCATAATACATAGTTTGTTCAAAAAATTATTGATAACTAATCCTTAAACAAGCTATCAGTGGTGTCTAGTGGCATGAAACTTGGGTCAAAATCTCTGTCATCATCAGATGGGTCATCATCGAAAGAACCCCCTTCACTTGCAGTGTCTTCATCCACTAATTGTGGAGCTTTCCCTTTCCCTAACAAATAACATAAAGTCGTATTATTTTTAAATTTGATTACATAAGTTGCATTATTTGTACAAGATTAACTTACTTTGGTCTCTGCTCCTTTTTTGTGCAGGTGCTCTACTGTCACTCGGTTGTTCAATAGAAGTATTCTCCACAAAGCTTTCTCCAGCCACCCACTCATCATCAGAAGGCAACTCATCCTCAATCAAAAGATCATCAACCGATTGAAATGAATGTTTTTTCATGTATTTATGCTTCAATCGCCTATTGTACATTATGTATACTAATGAGTTCAATTTCTCGGTGGATAATCTATTTCTCTTCTTTGTATGAATCTACAATTTATTTATTCAAATTATCAGAAGTTGAATAAAGTAAGTATTCACAAAACACTAGTTATTATTAGATCATACCATATTAAATGCACTCCAATTGCGTTCACACCCCGAGGATGAGCATGTTAGACTTAAAATCTTTATTGCTAAAGATTGCAGTTGAGGAGCTTCACCGCCGAATGCTCTCCACCAGTCAGCTACAATAAGATTGAATATACACTTTCAAAATTCATATAATATCTTATAGTTAATAATTACACAAAAGTGATAATTCACATACCAGGACTACGATTGAAGACGGTTGTTTGGCCATACTGGTGCCAAATAATCCTTGCTTATTTAGAAAGGCATCTGATTGTATATCTGCCGCACATTGATCATCGGGATTGGGCAACAGTTTCTCCAAGCATATAAGATACCCACGCCTAATCTCCGGATGCTGGGAAGGAGGAGTGCTTGCATACTGGATATGAGGATTCAAAAAATAAGCAGCTCCATGCAATTGACGGTGCAACTGAGACTCCCACCTATCATCAATTATTTTCCATATCTCCTTGTATGCACCAGCCTCATTTCCCAAATTTTTTGCTATCTCCTCTTTTGCCCTATCCATGGCACCATATATAAATCCCATACAAGGATATTTTTCGCCATCCGTCATCCGCAACACATGAACTAAAGGTTTGGTTGTTTTCAATGCATAAGCAATACAAGTCCAAAACCTATCATTAAAAATTACTTTTTTTGCATCTTTCCCTTCAGACTTCTTGGAGAAAGTAAGTTCATTCCACTCTTTTGAAGTAAACATTTGCTCCAAGGAATCCTTCAAACCATACATGCTTTCTAATGTTAAGAAAGCGGTTGCAAACCTTGTCGGTGCGGGGCGAACTAAATCCTTCTTTGCGAAACTTCTCATCAAAGCCAACACCGCTCCATGATTATAAATGAAATTACTAACCTGTTAAATGAAATTAACAATCATGAATTAATGATGTCAAATAAGAAGATATTTAATAAAGTATGTTGCGGTAGCTTTCTAATATTTTTACCTTTTTTGCCTTTAACAATGCATTTTTATGTTGAGGTAGCTTCCCAATATCTTCAAGGATTAAATCAATACAATGCGCCGCACACGGCGTCCACCACAATCGTTTCCTCTTTTGCATTAAAAGTTCACCTGCTTTCTTATAATTTGATGCATTATCTGTAATGACTTGAATGACATTATCTTCGCCTACTTCTTCATAACATCATCAAGCATGTTGAACAATAAATTTGCATCCTTCACCACATTGCTAACATCCACAGATTTCAGAAAAATTGTTCCAAAAGGATTGTTCACAAGGAAGTTTATCAATTGTCTTCCCCTCATATCCTTCCACCCATCTGACATAATGCTAACCCCTGTTTGGCTCCATGTTTTCTTTACTTCATCAACAACTTCTCTAGTATTGTCTAACTCCTTATTTAGTATAGTTGTTGATAACTCATATGCTGTCGGCGGTTTTAGTCCACGGCCAAAATTTCCAATTGATCGCACCATATTAACAAATGATGGACTATTAGCAACATTAAAGGCAATGCCATTCTCATAAAAAAACCTACCAATATCTTGTATCGTCTGATTACGAAGATCTTGAACACTTCCTTGTGAGGGTTGTACCGCATTGTCCGCCAATTCTCCCTCTTCAAGATGAACTACAAATCTATCCATTGGCCCTCTAATTGTTCTCTGCGATATATATTTACTATTTGAACTACCAAAAGAAGTGCGGTGTAGGGTTGCACCTTCATCAATCTGTTCTTCTCGATAAAGTTGTGCAACCTTTTTTGTATCTTGTTTTTTCTTCATATATTCTTTCATCTCAGATTGCACTTCTGGAGGAACCATTGAACATGACGCAACATTACCCCTTATACCCGCAAGATGTTCTTTCATTCTGTATACACCCCCTTTGATTGTCCTTGTGCAAAAATTACATTCAATATACTTATATGAACCTTTTCCATCGTCCACAGTAACTTCATGCCCGTACTTCCAGGCCGGCCGGATCTGTTCGATTCGACATTTTACTGAAAAACAACACAATATGGTGGTAAGTAACTTTTACATCCAATTCAATTCAAACCATACACAGAGACAGAAACAAATAAAACTTCAATGGACAATTGCAAAGAGCAATAATAAGTTACTAGACAGAGATGAATGAACTAACTAGCTAACACTGCCAAGTATCAATACTGGACAACAGCTAATATCAAATCATGCCATATTGATGTTGTTAGGAAGTCCTGCCATCTCGAAAAGCTTGAGAAATATTGTGGTTGAGTTCAGGTTGATGTCATCTTAAAGAATCCCATCAATAACAGAATGCAAGCCAATTGCAAATGAAACGAAACCATTTGAGCTCAGCCATCGGATAATCTTGGTCTACTCAATGAGCATGTTCTTGGATTTGCCGAAATCAGAAGCAAGAATAAACTAACAAGTTGTGTTATGCTATCTAATCCAATCTACTGTGATATTCAAACATGTCATCTCGTTTTATTCTTGGAACCATGAAAACTAAATCCCAACGCATGATTCAATTCAAACAATTAGAGCAATTAAACAAGGATGGATATCATAAAATTCTTGGACAGAAGTCACAGAACAAATAAATAACAAAAAAAAAAACTTGAAAGCTTACGAGAACAGAGAGAAGTGCGACGAGGGGAAGTAACGAGAAGAGACGCAGAGAGAGAGCAGAGGAGAGAGCGAATTGAAGCAGGCGACGAGGGAGAAGTGAATCGAAGCAGTGTGACGAGGGAGAGTGAGGGAGGGAGGAAGGATGAAACCCTAACGCGATTTGGGATTTTATTTTTTTTTTTCGTTTTATCGACTGAAACGACGACGTTTTGGAAGCCCAAAACGTCGTCGTTTCACTGTTGGAATAAAAAAAATAAAAAAGGCCTTCTTCTGGTGAGGCGGCCGCCTCACCAGAAGAAGGCGGCCGTTTCGAAGAAAGAAGAAACCGCATAAAGCGGCCGCCTCGGCGCGCCATCGCCGCAAGGCGGCGAGGCGGCGCCTCGAGGCGGCCGCTTTATGCGGTTTTTTAAACACTGATAAATACACAAGAGATTAATTGTAAATCATAATTATCTCTACCATTTGATGATATTATGTTATTGTAAGTATGTAATAATAGGTGGTTTTGTCTTGATTTAATTGGATTTAAATCAAAGTGGCAAACATTTAACTAATCCATTTCCTAATCCTTGGCTTGATTTAATTGGATTAAATTATTAAAGTGAGCGACAATGGAGATTAGTCACACCTAATTATACATATTTGGACAAATTAGATTAAGCCCGCTTAAAAGTTGATTATAACTTTTATTAATTAAAATTACCTAAGTATTGCTATAAATAACAAGCTTTAGGAAAGTTTTAATTACAAGTACAAATACAAACATAAGTAAATTCTTGAGAGATTAGCCTAAGTTAGAGAAGTGTTTAGAGAAGCTTGTGAATTCTCTACAACATTTCATCTAGGAGAAATCAAGATTGGATCTTGAAGTGAAGCTTGGAAGCATTGGAAACAAGATTGAATCTTGAAGTCAAGCTTGCACACCCTGGAGGGTTCTCCAATAATTTCAACAAAAGAGAGGTAGATTGAATCTTGCATCAAGCTTACTATGTAAAGTTGATTCTTCTCCTAAGCTATGTTTATTTGTGTATTAGATGTATGATCACATAGCTTAATGTTGAATAAGGCTAATCAATTGTGTTAGGATACTTTAGAAGTATAAACAAACATGCTTGTAATTAGGTCAAAGATGTTCATGTTGGACATGAAACAATTAATTAGAATTTGGAACTATAGATTAAAGCTTAGAGCTATGACTACCATTCTAGAATCACTTGACTACCTTTGGGTGACCTAGAATGTTTCACGAGACATTTCTATTGGGATTCTAATTTGGTTTGTGTATTAGATTCAAAATTTACGCAAGTGCGTATTTAGAATAAATTTATGTTTTTGTAAAAATATTTGATATTTTGAAAAACTTGATTTTTATTCTATAACATGTGTTTATGTTGGTTTTGAAATTAAAAATTAATTTTAAGTATTTTTAAAGTATTTAGGGAGAACCGGAAGTGATTAGGGTAGAAAACCTTAATCCCTTCAGCTCATTGGAAAGTGAGATGAAGGAAATGATAAAAGGAACAAAGAAAAAAAATGCTTCACACCTGGGCGCTACAGTGCGCGCGCGCACTGTAGCACGTGTTTTACATGCGCGTCACGCCCTTGACGCGCGTAGTTTTTGTTCTACTTCGTTCGGGAGTTTCCGGACTTCGATTCAGTCCCAGTTTTTTCCTATACTCTCATAATGTAATATAGTATTTCATTAAATGATTTTAAATTACACCCATACTTGATATCCATGGGTTATACCCATTTTCGCTGCCCGGGGCACTGATCCAACCTTAGGGGTTCCACAACTGCCCCAACAGAATGGTATCAGTAGCAAAGGCTTAACCACACAACACATGTTTTGAATCTATGCCATATTAATTTTAGTTTAATTATGCATAAGACATATTGGATATGTATTGCATGTTTTAAATTAAAACTTCGACCTAATTAAGTTAATGAGTTGATTGCCATAAATCTCCCGTGATAGGTGATTACTTTTAAGTAATAGTATTAATAATGTTGGAGCATTATTGGATGGGCTGTCTTGTCAATACGGAGATGAATGAGTTCTTACTATTTATATCCAATATCGTCATTAGTGTGAGGGTATAAGTTTTCAGAACTTAGGTCGCTCCGGTAAAATATTAGATGTAGCGTGATGAGTTAACGTAGTCACCCAATATCGTCATTAGTGTAAGGGTGTACATACGAAGCGCATTAGTGCACATTGACAAGTATACACCTAGAACACGTCTTAATCAAATATCGTCATTAGTGTGAGGATAAGAAACGGTTCAGGACCAAACTATGAGTCACATGAAGTGATTGACCTTGGAGGTCTACCTAATGAGTTCGCAAAGGCCAATATCATCATTAGTGTGAGGTTGGAGCAAATGTCATGGGATCCACTTCCCGCTATGAAATTTTGATTGTTAAATTTCTATTTTTTCGTTAAGAGAGATTACAGAATTACGTAAAGTAGTGGGAGGGCACTAATAGATTTAAAATTCCTTAATCAATTAGTGTTATCACTTTTGAAATGAAAATTGTTCTATTACTACTTAAAAATATGATATTGTAGATGGCTGCCACTAATCAATTGATGAAACTTTTGGATTCCTATAAGCTAAAAGGAGCCGAGAACTATTTAGAATGGAAAATGAACATACGAATTGTCTTGGAGTATGAAAAGTTGACTTATGTCACTATCAATCCACTGCCTGTTGATATCGATCCTAACTCCACTCCAGAAGGGCGAGAAACTTTTAATAGATGGAAGGATGATAACCTGAAGGTGAAATCCTATATATTGGGATCAATGGTTCCAGATTTGTTGAGACAGTACATTGAAGTAACAGATGCTTGAAGCATTATGCGAACACTCAAGGAGTTGTTCGAGGCAAATCAATAGATGAAACTTTATCGAAGGTCTAAGGAATTTTTCCTTGCTGAACTCAAGGAGGGAGGAGCTGTCAGCGCTCATGTTTTGAACATGATCGACCAAATTCAATATCTGGAATGACAGGGCATTGTGTTTGATGAACGGATGGGCCGTAATTTGATTCCGCCTTCTTTGCCGAGTTCTTATGCTGGCTTTGTATTGAATTTCCATATACATTCAATGCAAGCCACATACGAAGAACTTCATAACATGCTACGCACGGCGGAGCAAGATTTGAAGAAAGGCAACCCCATACTATATCACCATGGTGGAGATGGCTCTTCACAGACTTCTAGGAAGTCAAAGAAAATAAATATGGGGAAGAAGAAGATATCAAAGAAGAACCCCAAGAAGTGAAAAGGCGCAAAATCGAAAGTAGCTCGTGATCAATGTCTACAATGCAAGATGTCTAGACACTGGAAGAAGGATTGTCCAGAGCTTAAAGGAAAAACAGGAGCCTCATGTAAGCTTTGTATTTTTCCAATTATTGACATCTCATTAGCCTTAGATGCAAATAGTGGATGTGTGTTAGACACTGGCAGTCCTACTCATATTTGCAATTCTCTGTAGGAAATTAGGGTTAAAAGAAGACTAAATAAAGGGGAGATCCAACTTAGAGTTGGCAATGGCGAGACATTGGATGTCAAAGCCATATAAACTGTTGTTCTAGATCTCCCAAATGGATGTAAATTATATTTGCATGACTGTTATTATGATCCCTCAATTATCAGATAAATAATATCGCTGCCAATATTAGATAAAGAGGGATATAAAAAAACATTAAGGATAAAACTTTATGTTTATATGATAAAGATAATTTATTGAAATGTGAATGTTTTTTATCAAACGGTAACTATGTTTTGGAAACTTGTAGAGATATCTTAATATTGAGAAAAATATAAGTAGGAAGTCTGAATTAAATAATACTGAATTATGGCATATGAGATTGAGCCATAAAGGTGTTAGACGTAGACCCGGCCGGCGGTTCGGTTCCGGTTCGGAACCGAACCGAACCGGCCGGTTTCCGGTTCCACAAGTGTGGAACCGGAAAGTCGAACCGAACCGGAAACGAACGGTTCGGTTCCGGTTCGGTTCTGTTCATTTTTTTTTATTAATTAAAATAAAAAATTGAGAGGAGTCAAATCATTAAATAAAAAAAATTTATTAATTAAAAAAAATGAGATTAAATTTATAAATAAAAAAAAAAATTTATTACATTGAAGAGCTTGAGCTTAAATTTTTTAAAATTTAAGTTGCCTACGTATCCTCCAAGGGTGAGAGGAATCAAAGCTCACGTAGTTCCATTACAAGTTTAAGACATATCCCATTTGTAAATTATAATTTTACATTTATCAATCATCATTATCAGTTGATCCTTCGGCTCCGGGTCCGCAGCTTCCGCTTGCACTTGTTGCAGAAGCATTATCGAACAAATCTTCAAAATTATCGGGGGCATCTTCTTGTTGTCTCAGATCAGCTCGAGTCCAATCATCCACACAAGCTGTTGCTTCTAGAGTGCTTGGATGTAATGAAGATCGCCTAGCTTCCAATATATTACCTCCCAAGCTGAAGGCTTGCTCAACCGCAACGGTGGAAATAGGTGCTGCCAATATCTCTTTAGCAATAATAGATAAAACAGGATATATATTTTGATGCCGGTTCCACCATTCAAGGATTTTAAAATTTTTACTGCATAAACTTTCATTAGAAAACTCAAAATTTGTAGATAAATAATTATCTAATTCAGGGTTATTAGTTGTTGTCGTATCCCTAGATTTTTTATTTCGTTGTAATAACCAACGATCCCCTGCGCTAAGTCTTGGTTGAATTACCGGTTCGCTACTACTAGACTGACATATTGTTCCTAAGTTATATCTTACAATATAATCATTAAATAAAATAATTAAATCACTTTTTAAATTCGTCATTATGCTCGTAATATCAATGTCATCTAATATTCCTAAATAACCATAGTAAGCTTGTAAACCACCATTCAAACCTTCTAATTTAAATCTAGGATCAAAAACAGCAGCAATAAGATAAAGTAAAAGAATTTCTCTAAAATAATTCAACCATTTTACCTTCATAACAGTAATGGCTTCGAGCAAAACAATATCATTAGGGTCGTCGCTGTCAACATGTTCATCGAGAGTGCCAACAATATTCAAACTTTCAAGAAGAAATAAATGTGCAGTGGGATAATAAACACCTCTAAAAACTAAAGTAGCATCATTAAAAACTCTTAAAATATCTAAAATTCTTTCACAAATATCCCATTGACTAGGATAAAGTGTGATATTTTGAACATGTTGAGAAAAAAAACTACATAATGCATCTTTGTATTGAAGTGCTTGACATAAAAGAAAATAAGTAGAATTCCAACGTGTTGGAACATCTCTAGAAAATTTAATCGGTTTAATACCATTTATTTTACAAAACTTGGTCCATTCCCTCCTAACTTGAGAATATGACCAAATACAGTTAAGTGCCGTTTTAATAGGATCAAGGAAAGGAGATAATAATTTTAGACCGTCTTGCACACATAAGTTTAGGACATGACATGTACAACGAATATGAAAAAATCGACCCCCTAAATTTGGTTGACATATTCTTTTAAATCATTGATGGATGCAGTATTTGCAGATGCATTATCAAATCCAATTGTTAAACTTTTTCTCCTAAACCATATTCATCAAAAATTACCTTCATCATTCTATAAATATTATGTGCAGTATGTTGGTCATCAAAAACTCTAAATGCAATGAGTCGTTTTTGCATAGTAAATGATGCATCAATCCAATGACAAGTCACACCCATGTATGAGTGTGTTTGCCAATGGTCACTCCAAATATCAGAACATATAGAAATACGACCTTTCATCTCTTTAAATATTTCATTTAAAATAATTTTACCATCTTTATATAATTTGAAAATATGACGTTTTGTTGTGTTTCGAGTCATTCTACATGCAGCAGGGTTTAAAGCATTATGCACGTAATTAGTAAAATGAAGTTTTTCACCAAAGCTTAAAGAAAGATGTGCCATACATGTTAATTTCGCAAATTCTTCTCTATTTAAAGAAAGATGTTCCAAACGGCTCCCTGCATCCCCCAACGGCAGTAGCCGTTGGGGGAATAAGGCCCCCAACGGCTACTAGCCGTTGGGGGCCTTAGGGTTCCTGTTGGAACCCTACGGTTCCAACAGGAACCCGACGGTTCCAACCGGAACCGTTCGGTTCCGGTTGGAACCGTCCGAACCGGTGGAACCGTACGGTTCCACCGGTTCGGACCGGTTCGAGTTGGGGTGGAACCCCAACCGAACCGGTCCCATTCCGGTTCGGTTCCGGAACCGGAACCGGAACCGGTTGGAACCGGAACATTCCGGTTCCAACCGGTTCGGTTCCGGTTCGGTTCCGGTTCCGAACCGGAACCGTGGCCGGGTCTAGTTAGACGTCTATCCAAATTGGTTAATGATGGTTTGATTGAAAATCTTACCTTAGATCATTATCTGATTTATGAGTCATGTATCCAAGGAAAGATGACAAATGCCCAATTTCAAGGTGTTGGACACCGTGCTGGAGATTTATTGGAGCTAATACACACGATGTGTGTGGTCCATTAAATCATGTCGCTCATGATGGTTGCACATACTTTATGACTTTCACAGATGACAAGTCTAGATATGGATATTTCTATCTGATGAAACATAAGTCGGAAACATTTGACAAGTTCAAAATATTCCGAAATGAAGTAGTAAAACAAACCAGTAAATTCATCAAATGCCTTAGATCAGATCGAGACGGTGAATACATGAGTGAAGAATTCAGAAATTATTTAAGGGAGAATGGAATCTTGCCCAATATAACCCACCAGGAAAACCTCAACACAATGAAATGTCTGAGCGTAGAAATTGTACTTCATTGGATATGGTGCGATCTATGATGAGCTATACAGGTCTTCCTTATTACCTTTGGGGTTACGCTTTACAAACTACTTCCTACATACTTAATAGCGTTCCATCGAAAGCTGTTTCTACGACCCTCTATCAGATATGATATGGTAGAAATCCAAGTCTTAAGCATTTAAAGATTTGGGGTTGTCCTGCATACGTTAGAATTGCATAGCGGGATAAACTAACACCCAGAGGGTATAAATGTAGGTTCGTTGGATATCCTGATAATTCCATGGGATATCAATTCTATGATTCCGAGCAACGAAATGTATTTGTTTTTCGCTTTGCAACTTTTCTTGAAAAGTAATTTTGAGAGAAAGTGTAAATTGTAGAGAGATTAAACTTGATGAGTTTGATCCCCAACAGTAAGGAACTTGAGATGGAACTAGAGATCCAACTAGGTGAAAGATCTACAACACAAGTTCTACGTAAGTCGAATAGAATATCAAGGCCTCCTGAAAGATTATTTTTAACATATAATGTGAGCCTTGATGTTCTCCTATTGGAGGAAACAGATCCGACTACGTATAAAGAAGCGATATTGGATATCGATTCGGGAAAATGATAGGAAGCAAATCTGAAATGGATTCAATGCATGCCAATCAAGTCTGGGACTTAGTTGAACTTCCTGAAGGAGTTAAACTTATTGGCTATAAATGGTTTTACAAATGGAAGCGAGAGCCCGATGGAAAGGTGGAAACCTTTAAGGCCCGACTGGTAGTGAAAGGTTATACTCAACATCATGGGATTGACTTTGAGGAAACATTTTCACCAGTAGCCATGCTAAAATCCATTAGGATTCTTTTAGCCATTTCTTTATGTTGGTTTTGAAATTAAAAATTAATTTTGGGTGTTTTTAAAGTGTTTAGGAGAACCAGAAGTGATTAGGATAAAATATCCTAATCCCTTCAGCTCACTGGAAAGTGAGCTGAAGGAAATGATAAAAGGAACAAAGAAAACAAAAAAAAATGCTTCACACCTGGACGCTACACTGCGCGCGCAGTTTGTCTTTTGCTTTGTTCGGGAGTTTCCGGACTCCGATTCAGTCCCGGTTTTTTCCTATACTCTCATAATGGAATATAGTATTTAATTTAATAATTAAAACTACACTCATACTTGATATCCATGGGTTAGATCCATTTCCACTGCCCGGGGCACCGATCCGACCTTAGAAGTTCCACAATTGCCCCAACATGTGTAACTGATGGAGTTGGTGCTTAGAGTGCCAATCCGAATTGTACATTTTATTATTTATTAATAAAAGAACTACATTTTTCATTTCATACATTTTAATGGTATTTTCATTATACATATTATATTGATGTATAGATATGCTAAGAATGACATCGACCTTAGAATAGTTTTGACACTAAGTGTAAACTATTCCAAAAGAAAATATTTCTAGTCGTTGGTTTTGGAATACGGTCGAATTCCTATAACCTAGAAGACTAGCACATGTCATATATTGGAATTGGAGTTCCAATGGTTTAACATGATATACCATGAGTTTTGGAAACTCGTATAGACATGTGGGTATTCGTTGAAGCGAATACTGAATGACTCACAAGTGATTCCTAATAGTTAGAAGTACACACCACCGTCAATAGGAATCTCCTCGAGTCAAGTAGCATATGTAATCCTTTGACTATAGGATAATATTTATTTTGTGTGAGATCCTCCACACTTTGATGCCATGTATGTCAGAAACCTTTCATGGTCTGGCCTCTAGATGTTCATTGGGTGTAGAATGATGCACTCAGTAATCAAGTGCGAAGCAAGATTGAATCTGTCGGCCTGTATATGTACCATAAGGGTTTAGGTATCCATGTAAGTAAAGTCATTTCTTAAAGACTTTGGCCAAATTCGATCACCTAAGGTGGATTGTATCAGTTGTAAAGAATCGTGGACATGTCGACATGAGATGTGCGCCTTGGAAACTTGATGGTGTATTCTATGTTTCATAAGCACAACTCGGATAGCCTACGACGGAGGGATTATTGAACATATGTGATGACCTCGATTTGTATAGTTCAGAAAGTTCGTTCGTGTTCTTCGAGAATTCGGAGGTGGCCGAATCGTGTACATATTAGCTAGGCTTATATGACGAACGTGTCTGAACTTAGAGAGTCTCAATATGAAGTGTAATTGTTGAGCACTTGGGTAGCCGATTAATTTTGATAAAATATAATATTCGATATTATAATTATCAACTAACATAATCAAATGTTATTGGATAACATTGATTATTTACTTTGACCTAATTGGATTAATTGGCTTAATTCAATAACTACACAAGGGCTTAATTGTAAAATCATAATTATCTCTACCATTTGAGGATATTATGGTAATTGTATGTATGTTAAAGGTGGTTTTGGCTTGATTTAATTGGATTAAATCAAAGTGGAAAATATTTAACTAATCTATTTCCTAATATTGGATTTTGAAGTCAAGCTTACACACCTTGGAGGTTCTCCAACAATTTCAACAAAGAAGAAGTAAATTGGATCTTGCATCAATCTTACTAGGTAATGTTTGATCTTCTCCTAAGCTATATTCATTTGTGTATTAGATGCATGATAACATAGCTTAATGTTGAAATAAGGCTAATCAATTGTGTTAGGATACTTTAGAAGTATAAACACAACATGCTTATGTATTAGGTCAAAGATGTTCATGTTGGACATGAAACAATTAATAAGAGTTTGGAACTCTAGATTAAAGCTTAGAGTTATGGCTACCATTCTAGGATCACTTGACCACCTTTGGGTGACCTAGAATTATTTACGAGACATTTCTTATAGGGATTCTAATTTTGTTTATGTATTGGATTCAAAATTTACGCAAATGTGTATTTAGAATAAATCATATTTTTTGTAAAAATATTTGATATTTTGAAAAACTTGATTTTTATTCTATAACATGTGTTAATGTTTGTTTTGAAATTAAAAATTAATTTTGGGTGTTTTTGAAGTGTTTAGGGAGAGCCGGAAGAAATTAGGGTAAAAGACCCTAATTCCTTCAGCTCCCTGGAATGTGAGCTGAATGAAGCAGAAAGAAACAAATGAAAACAAAAAAAATAATAATATTGATGTTTGCGCGCAAAGTGCGTGCGTGCCCTGTAGCACGCGCGTACGCGCACTGTAATTTGTTTTATCTATTTTTGAGTTTATGGACTCCGATTCAGCCCATGTTTTTTCCTATACACTCGTAATGGAATATACTATTTTATTAAATAATTTAAAATTACACCCATGCTTGATATCCATGGGTTAGATCCATTTCCACTGCGCGGGGCACCGATCCGACCCTAGGGGTTCCACAACTGCCCTAACAGAATGGTATCAATAGCAAGGCTTAACCACACAACACGTGTTTCGAATCTATGCCATAATAATTTTAATTTAATTATTCATAAGACATATTGGATATGTATTGCTTGTTTTAAATTAAAACTTTGACCTAATTAAGTTAATGAATTGATTGTCATAAATCTCCAATGATTAGGTGATTATTTTATTTAAGTAATAGTCCTAGTACTGTTGGAGCATTATTGGATGGTCCGTCTTGTCAATATGGAGATGAATGAGTTCTTACGACTTATATCCAATATCGTTATTAGTGTGAGGGTATAAGTGTTCAGAACTTAGGTTGCTCCGGTAAAATATTAGATGTAGCGTGATAAGTTAACGTAGTCGCCCAATATCATCATTAGTGTGACAAATATACATTTAGAACACGTCTTAATCCAATATCGTCATTAGTGTGAGGATAAGAAACGGTTCAGGACCAAACTATGAGTCACATGAATGTGGTTGACCTTGGAGGTCTACCTAATGAGTTTATAAAGGCCAATATCGTCATTAGTGTTAGGCTGGAGTAAATGTCATGAGATCCACTTCCCGCTATGAAATTATGTTAGTTAAATTTCTATTTTTCCATTAAGGGAGATTACGGAATTACATAAAGTAATGGGAGGGCACTAATAGATTTAAAATTCCATAATCAATTAGTGTTATAACTTTTGAAATGAAAATTATTCTGCTACTACTCAAAAATGTTGTCTTGTAGATGGCTGCCACTAATCCATTGATGAAACTTTTGGATTCCAATAAACTAAAATGAGCCGAGAACTATTTCGAATGGGAAATGAATATGCGCATTGTCTTGGAGTATGAAAAGTTGACTTATGTCACGATCAATCCTCTGCCTGTTGATAGCAATCCCGGCTCTACTCTAAAAGAGCGAGAAACTTTTGATAAATGGAAGAATGATAACTTAAAGGTGAAATCCTACATCTTGGGATCGATGGTTCCAGATTTGCTGAGACAGTACATTGAAGTACCAGATGCTTGGAGTATCATGCGAACACTCAAGGAGTTGTTCGAGGCAAATCAAGAGATGGATCTTTATCGAGGTCTAAGGAATTGTTCCGTGTTGAACTTAAGGAGGGAGGAGCTGTCAACACTAATGTTTTGTACATGATCGACCAGATTCGATATCTAGAACGATAGGGTATTGTGTTTGATGAACGGCTGGGCCGTAATTTGATTATGTCTTCTTTGCATGGTACTTATGTTGGCTTTGTATTAAATTTCTATATGCATTCGATGCAAGCCACATACAAAGAAGTTCATAACATGCTACGCACGGCGGAGAAAATTTGAGGAAAGGCAACCCCACACTATATCTCTATGGTGCAGCTGGCTCTTGAAAGACTTCTGGGAAGTCAAAGAAAATAAAGATGGGGAAGAAGAGAGATATCAAAGAAAAAATCCAAGAAGCGCAAAGGCGTAAAACCGAAAGTAGTTATTGATCGATGTCTACGATGCAAGAAGTCTGGACACTGGAAGAAGGAAAGGAAAAGCATGACCCTCATGTACGCTTTGTATTTTTCCAATTATTGACATCTCATTAGCCTTAGACGCAAATAGTGGATGAGTGTTAGACACTGACAGTCCTACTCATATTTACAATTCCCTGTAGAAAATGAGGGTTAAAAGAAGGCTAAATAAAGGGGAGATCCAGCTTAGAGTTGGCAATGGCGAGACATTGGATGTTAATGCCATAGGAACAGTTGTTCTAGATCTCCCAAATGGATGTAAATTAGATTTACATGAGTGTTATTATGTTCCCTCACTTATCAGACAAATATATCACTACCAATATTAGATAAATAGAGATATAAAATAAACATTAAGGATGAAACTTTATGTTTTATGATAAAAGAAAATTTATTGAAATGTGAATGTTCTTTATCAAACAGTCGCTATGTTTTGGAAACATATAGAGATGTCTTTAATATAGAGAAATATACAAGTAGGAAGTCTGAACTAAATAATACTGAATTATGGCATATGCGATTAGGTCATATAAGTGTTAGACGTCTATCCAAATTGGTAAATGATGGTTTGATTAAAAATCTTACCTTAGATCCTTATCCGATTTGTGAGTTATGTATCCAAGAAAATATGACAAATGCCCCATTTCAAGGTGTTGGACACCGTGCTGGAGATTTACTGGAGCTAATACACAGCGATGTGTGTGGTCCATTAAATCATGTCGTTCATGATGGTTCAACATACTTTGTAACTTTCACAGATGACAAGTCTAGATATGAATATGTGTATCTGATGAAACATAAGTCGAAAATATTTGACAAGTTCAAAATATTCTGAAACGAAGTAGAAAAACAAACCAGTAAATTCATCCAATGCCTTACATCAGATCGAGATGGTGAATACATGTGTGAAGAATTCAGAAGTTATTTAATGGAGAATGGAATTCTTGCCCAATATAGACCACCAGGAACACCGCAACACAATGGTGTGTCTGAACGAAGAAATCGTACTATATTTGATATGGTGCGATACATGATGAGTTATACAGATCTTCCTTATTACCTTTGGGGTTACACTTTACTTACTGCTGTCTACATACTTGACCGGCGTAAACACACACGTATAACGCAAGCGTACGTATCGTTCAAGTAGTATAAAAATATCGATCCCACGAGGACTTAATTCCTACTGTTGTTATTAATTATTGAATCTATTTATTTACAAATATCTAATTAAAGGGAGAATAGAATTGATTGCTTGATTGATTTGGTTGATTGAAGATTTTACAAAATAAATAAATAAAAAGATAAAAGAAAATACTAAGGAAAATAAAAGATAAAAAGATATAAGGTTGTGAATTCTTTTAATATCATTTAAAAGATGAAGTGATTATTTTATGTTTGTGTAATAAATCAGTTCATTAACCTGGAACACTAAATTATGTAAAAGCCTCTTCCGATGGTCAACTACAAATACCCAGTATAACCCAATTGAACCATATTCCTATGTCAACCACATTACCTGGATTCATTAAGTCTAAGTTCCAATTATTGCTACCCCCCCGCCCGACAGGTATATTCCTATCCTGTAAGGAAATCTATTAAAGGTTATCTATCCTCAAGGAAGATCGTGGGCTATTAAGTCTAAGGCTGAAACCTAAAATCCCTATGTCTAGTTCATTTTAGATTTACCATATCAATCTTATTGGTGATCAGACAACAAGAAGCATTAAGCTTAAGACTTAATAAATAAACTTTTAAATTACCCAACTATAAAATAATCCCTTATAAACCGGTGATATTAAAAGTCGTCACAACCTCTAATTAACTAACACATAATTAGGACTAGTAAAAACATAAAAGACATAAAGTAAAAATGCTGAAAAGTAAATTACAATAAAATAAAATGCTAAGGTAAAAGGAATTACTTTTACTACTACTAATTTAGATATCTCCCATAAAATAATATATAAACTTGTGATAATTTACCAACCGACCATTCTGGCGGTATCCTGATTAAGTCAAATTAAGTCCAACCAGCCATTAAGGCGGAACCAAAAATAAATTTACCAACCGACCAGTCTGGCGGTATCCGTGATTAGTCAGGTTTAAACCAGATTAAAATTAAATTACCAACCGACCAATATAGCGGTATTCCTTATTAAGTCAATATTTTAAATAGTGAATATATTATTTTTAAGGGAGATTAATCTAAATAGCAATAGTAGAAGAATTACCTTTCACCCTAGCTGAAAAAGTTACTTCAACATGGTGAATAGTAAAAACTGTAAAAAGTAAAAAGTAAAAATTAAATTACTATTATTACAAAAAGTAATTAAAATAAATTACAAAACTAAAAATTAAAAAGTAAAAAAAAAAAATTCTAGAGAGAGAAACTCTCTCTAGAGAGAGAAATCAAGAGAGAAAGGTACATTGAAAAATGAAAATTCGCGGCCTATTTATAGCAAAACAAATTCACTGTTTGGGAACTGTGCGCGCGTCGCGACGCTAAGGCGTTGCGCGTCGCGACGCTCAAAGTCGACGTGGCACAATGAGACGGCGACACGTAGCAAGGCGGCTGACTATTCACGTGACACGTGTCAAGGCGGCTAATTCTCAATTATTGTGATGACGTCATCGATGACGTGGCGCTGACGTGGCGCTGACGTGGCGTAGGCGTGTGTGGCATTTGTCGGCACAATAGGATTGCGACACGTGGCGACACGTGTCATGCTCTGATTGGCTGAGGCTGACGTGGCAAGTTGACTCGGTTGACTTGCTGAAGTGTCTGATGACGTGGCATGACACGTGGCATGGTTGACTTGTTGACCAATGATGTGGCTGATGACGAGGCGACACGTGTCATGTCAGAGTGTCGGCAGCATATGATGTTGACACGTGGCACGGTGCACTTAGCAGATCGGATGTGATGGTGACACGTGGCACGGCGCATTTTAGCAAAGTCAAACTTTTCAAATTGTTGACCCGTTGACCATGGCGCATTTTAGCAGAACCGGCACACGCTGGGCGTCGCGGCGCGCTGTGATTCAGCGTCGCGACGCGCAGAAGACGAAAATAACCCGGTTGACGCATTTTTGTCCGGTTTTGCCCCAAATTGCCTCCAGTGCTGTCCAAACTTTATTTATCTGCAAAATAACAATAAAACACATCAAAACGTTCATAAAACTCAAGAAACTATACAAAATATTAAGTTAAATGAGTGGGAAATAGTGATATAAATGTCACTCATCACACCCCCAAACCTAACATTTTGCTAGTCCTCGAGCAAAATACAAAATAAAATAAAATAACAAAATTTAACTAAGCCATTTTCGTAGGGATCACGGTTGCATTTAGCATATGCAACAAGCCTTAAACCCCTAGGTGTCCCTAGTGGACGAGTGTAGTCTCGTGAGGGTTTACAGCAATGATACCCACAAACATTTTACAAAAGTAAAAATGTATTAAAACTAATGCACACAAAAGCAAAAAGACAAGCGAAGAGAATAAAGAAAGTTAGTGACTAATCAGGTGAAAATTCTACTCCAAGTTATTAGTTGTTTTGTTTCTTTCTAAATTACCGAATAAGTAAATTCTCCGATTGTTTTTACCATTCTCCATATACACGGCTAACAAAATATTAATCATTTCATTTTTGCCCACAACAGTCATAAGTGCATTGATAGAGAGTAATATTTTTGTCCTAAAGTTCTATCAGATTTCACACCTTTTTTTTGTAGCAATGGAATAATTTTTCTGATTTTTCTGTTTTTTTCTTTGATTTTTTTCTCTATTTTTTATTTATATACAATACCTTCCGTCTATGTAGCGAGCTTTGGGTCGGTAGCTCCCAAACCAGTTGGCTTTAGGGCACCAGGTGTTAAGACACCCCTACGAACTTAATTACTCAGACTTCAGATATATATATATATATATATATATATATTTTTGCAGCATCTTCGATCCATGTAACGAGCTTGGGGCCAATGACTCCCAAACCAGTTGGCTTTAGGGCACTAGTATTAAAATACCCTTACAGACTTAATAACTCGGATCTCGGACGTTTTTTTTTTTTTTTTTTTTTTTTTTTTTTTTTTTTTACTCCATTACTATTTAGAGATGCTTCCTCCAATTACACTATAGCACGGAATATTACAAACTTTTCAATTTTTAGCTCATGTCCGTATGTTTCCATGTAAGTTCATAATACCTGTCAACTGAACATATGAAGATCCAATTTAGTCAGTGTTAAGGAGAATTCACAAATTAAATAATTCAAAATGAAATAAACAAAAATTAACTTATTTCAAAATAGGTTTGAGATACGTCTCAGGAGCGGAAATTCCTTACTCGGCTATCTTTTACCAATTCCATCTTTTTTAGTCAAAATAAGAACACAAAAATGCAAAATATTTTTGTAATTTTTGAAAATTTTTCTATTTTTTTGTATTTTTCGAAAAATTTTGAACTAAAAATAAAAATAACATACTACTAAAAACAAGATATTAATCAACTAATTCCCTCCCCCAAACCTAAATGAGACATTGTCCCCAATGTCTTAAAAAGTAGAAGAAGAGGTAGAAATCATACCTGATCAGCTGAAATTTTACAGGAAAAATTACCTTTTAAGATTTATGCCCAAATTACGGTTCTTACCATAATTGCTATTTGACCATTTTTCATTAAAAATTTTGGCAGATTCACCTTTAAAAACTCAAAATTTCCCCAAAATTCACCCTAAAAAATTATTACCAATCAAATCCCAACTTTGGTATTTTTCAGAAAAATTCGACAGAGTCTCCCCTGAATTTTTGATTATCCAATACACCTAAATCTATCAAATGCCACAACCAAACTCCAAATATCAAACTCAATTTCTTCGCCCCAATTACTACGAATCAAATTCAACCATCCAACACTTCGTAATTCAAAATTCACAACCAATTCACAATTCATTTTTCAATTTACCCAATTACCAAATCAATTTTTTTTTATCAAATCATTACCGTCTTTCTCAAATTCTAATTTTGGCAGTGGCACTCTCGGTGTGATGGCTTGGTTCCGGTTTTGGAGTATCTCGGCTGCGGAGGTCGGCTATGGCAGTCACGGCAAGACACGGCAGTGGGCTCGGCTTGGTGTGATTTGTTCTCAGTTTGGTCGGCTGTGGTTGATTCCGGTGAGTGGTTCGGTGGCTCGCGGTTGAGTCACGGCTCAGTTGAGGGCGGAGTTTTGCTCGGTGGTGAGGTTCACGGCAGATCTGGCTCGGAAAGGTGGGTTTCTGGTTCTGGTATCTCGTCTTGGGTTTCTGGTGGGGTGGCTGAACGGTTTGGTTTGGCGATGGTTGCGGCTGTGGATCTCAGCTGGCGAAGATTTGCTCACGGCAAGGATGGCTCTCGGTGGGTTGGCTTGCGGTGGTTGTTGATGCGGCTGGTGATCGTGCGTGGTGGGTGGTGGCTCTCGGCTTTTGCGGGTGATGAGTGGTAGGGCGATGGTTCTGGTGGGGTGGCTGAACGAGGAAGAAGAAGGAGTGAAAATAAGATCTATGGCACCTCTGCTTATGTTCTGTTTTTGAGTCAGCGTCGCGACGCCAAATATTGCCTAGCGTCGCGACACTCGGTCTTTTAGGGTTAGGGTTTTGACTCGGGATTTTTTTTTTTTTTTTTTTTTTTTTTTTTTTTGCAAACCATGTCTTGCGACAGATAAATCCATAGGGACGCCTCTTAAGAAGTGTCTTTTTACTCGGTCGTCTTCTGGATCAACTTTGTATCTTCGTGATTTTGTCAAATTTTTATTTTGAAAATCCCGCTTGCACTGCCTTTCTTGTTCTGAAAAATTCCGTTTTTATTTTTCCTGCAAAACTAACATAAAAAAAATTAAAAAGTTCACACAAAATATGAAAAATAAATTACAACAAATTGCATGGGTTGCCTCCCTGCTAGCGCTAATTTTTCTCTTCGCCAGACGTGACTGAAATTTATCTGTTAAGGAGGTTTCAATGTCGTTTTGGATGTCCGATTAAAGACAATCCCGTGAGCGTTGCTTTTGAATGGTCTCTTCCAACGGTAAAGTGGCAAAAAGTATTTTGTCATCTTTAATGATTGTGCCACCTTTTTAATCTTTGTCGCTCCAATAGTTCCTGCAAGAAAGAAATAAAATTAGGAGGTCTCGTATGGTGTTTGACTTGGAATGGAAATTCCATTCTGTCAAGCTTCTGGGTGATATCTTTGATTTGTACTCCCCAAAACAGCGATGTTTTTCCTGAATGCTCTGGATTTTTATTAAGGTCAGATTTTTGCTCCTCTATTTGATCTGTTTCTTGCTCCACCTGAGGATGAAAAGATGAGTCAGACATTAGGTCTTCATCCTCTGATTCGGGTGAATTGATTGGCTCAAGTTGATCTTCTTCAAACATTTGTGCAATGGAATCTCCAAGATCTTCGTTTTGAGGATTCAGAATTCTATCCTCAATTTTTGATGCAGTTGGTACAAATGTTTCAGCTTCATCCTCGTCAGAATCTGAATAATAGAACTCAAATCGAGACTTTGCCGGTCAAGTTCCTGAACTGATACCTCTGATTGTTGATACTGCTCAGCCTCCTCCTCTGTTGAAATGTCATTGTGAAATGATTGGTACTCGAAGGCTTCATCAGTGTCATCTGGAACTGGATCTTGAAGTATATAGTTCTGGTTTTCTGTGAATTGTCTGATCTGATTTGTCATTCTCTGTATGGATTCTGTTTGACTCTGAATTTGTGCATCAAATTGAGCTGTCTGTTCTTTGAACATGTGAATCAATTGATCTTCCTCGGATGGTTCTGGTTTTTGATAAGGATCGAAGGAAGATGGTGGATAAGATGAAAAATGTGGTTCTGTGAAATGTGATGGTTCGTCGTACCATGAAGGATTTTGATAGTTCTGCCACTCTGGATGGTAGTTGTATTCGCAATAATCGCTTGGGTGGTCATCATTACATATGTCACATCTCCACATTGAATTCTGTTGAGCAAATGTAGGGTTGCTTGGTTCTGGTATCCAGTGATAATCATTGGGCTCGACAACAGGCCTCAGAAAACCGGACTGTAGCTCCCAGATGTTGGGTGTATCTTCTTGTAAAGCACGTAATCTTTCAATCTCCCAGTAATGTTCCATTTTAAAGTTACCTGAAACCAGAAGAAATAAAAATTACAAAATAAAAGAAAGAAAATTAGATACAAGCAAATTAGATAGTTTCAAAATTAACAACTCAAGAAATATAAGTCCCCGGCAACGGCGCCAAAAACTTGACCGGCGTAAACACACACGTATAACGCAAGCGTACGTATCGTTCAAGTAGTATAAAAATATCGATCCCACGAGGACTTAATTCCTACTGTTGTTATTAATTATTGAATCTATTTATTTACAAATATCTAATTAAAGGGAGAATAGAATTGATTGCTTGATGATTTGGTTGATTGAAGATTTTACAAAATAAATAAATAAAAAGATAAAAGAAAATACTAAGGAAAATAAAAGATAAAAAGATATAAGGTTGTGAATTCTTTTAATATCATTTAAAAGATGAAGTGATTATTTTATGTTTGTGTAATAAATCAGTTCATTAACCTGGAACACTAAATTATGTAAAAGCCTCTTCCGATGGTCAACTACAAATACCCAGTATAACCCAATTGAACCATATTCCTATGTCAACCACATTACCTGGATTCATTAAGTCTAAGTTCCAATTATTGCTACCCCCGCCCGACAGGTATATTCCTATCCTGTAAGGAAATCTATTAAAGGGTTATCTATCCTCAAGGAAGATCGTGGGCTATTAAGTCTAAGGCTGAAACCTAAAATCCCTATGTCTAGTTCATTTTAGATTTACCATATCAATCTTATTGGTGATCAGACAACAAGAAGCATTAAGCTTAAGACTTAATAAATAAACTTTAAATTACCCAACTATAAAATAATCCCTTATAAACCGGTGATATTAAAAGTCGTCACAACCTCTAATTAACTAACACATAATTAGGACTAGTAAAAACATAAAAGACATAAAGTAAAAATGCTGAAAAGTAAATTACAATAAAATAAAATGCTAAGGTAAAAGGAATTACTTTTACTACTACTAATTTAGATATCTCCCATAAAATAATATATAAACTTGTGATAATATTACCAACCGACCATTCTGGCGGTATCCTGATTAAGTCAAATTAAGTCCAACCAGCCATTAAGGCGGAACCAAAAATAAATTACCAACCGACCAGTCTGGCGGTATCCGTGATTAGTCAGGTTTAAACCAGATTAAAATTAAATTACCAACCGACCAATATAGCGGTATTCCTTATTAAGTCAATATTTTAAATAGTGAATATATTATTTTTAAGGGAGATTAATCTAAATAGCAATAGTAGAAGAATTACCTTTCACCCTAGCTGAAAAAGTTACTTCAACATGGTGAATAGTAAAAACTGTAAAAAGTAAAAAGTAAAAATTAAATTACTATTATTACAAAAAGTAATTAAAATAAATTACAAAACTAAAAATTAAAAAGTAAAAAAAATAAAAATTCTAGAGAGAGAAACTCTCTCTAGAGAGAGAAATCAAGAGAGAGAAAGGTACATTGAAAAATGAAAATTCGCGGCCTATTTATAGCAAAACAAAATTCACTGTTTGGGAACTGTGCGCGCGTCGCGACGCTAAGGCGTTGCGCGTCGCGACGCTCAAATGTCGACGTGGCACAATGAGACGGCGACACGTAGCAAGGCGGCTGACTATTCACGTGACACGTGTCAAGGCGGCTAATTCTCAATTATTGTGATGACGTCATCGATGACGTGGCGCTGACGTGGCGCTGACGTGGCGTAGGCGTGTGTTGCATTTGTCGGCACAATAGGATTGCGACACGTGGCGACACGTGTCATGCTCTGATTGGCTGAGGCTGACGTGGCAAGTTGACTCGGTTGACTTGCTGAAGTGTCTGATGACGTGGCATGACACGTGGCATGGTTGACTTGTTGACCAATGATGTGGCTGATGACGAGGCGACACGTGTCATGTCAGAGTGTCGGCAGCATATGATGTTGACACGTGGCACGGTGCACTTTAGCAGATCGGATGTGATGGTGACACGTGGCACGGCGCATTTTAGCAAAGTCAAACTTTTCAAATTGTTGACCCGTTGACCATGGCGCATTTTAGCAGAACCGGCACACGCTGGGCGTCGCGCGCGCGCTGTGATTCAGCGTCGCGACGCGCAGAAGACGAAAATAACCCGGTTGACGCATTTTTGTCCGGTTTTGCCCCAAATTGCCTCCAGTGCTGTCCAAACTTTATTTATCTGCAAAATAACAATAAAACACATCAAAACGTTCATAAAACTCAAGAAACTATACAAAATATTAAGTTAAATGAGTGGGAAATAGTGATATAAATGTCACTCATCAATACTTAATATGGTTCTATCGAAAGCTGTTTTTATGACCCTCCATCAGATATGGTTCGATAGAAATCCAAGTCTTAGGCATTTAAAGATTTGGGGTTGTCCTACATATATTAGAATTACGCAGCAAGATAAATTAGCACCCAGAGGGTATAAATGTAGGTTCGTTCAAAATCCTGATAATTCCATGGATATCAATTTTACGATTTCGAACAACGAAATGTATTTGTTGTTCGCTTTGAAACTTTTCTTGAAAAGTAATTTTAAGAGAAAGTGCGAATTGTAGAGAGATTAAACTTGATGAGTTTGATCCCAACAATAAGGAACCTGAGATGGAACCATAGATCCAAATAGGTGAATGATCTACAACACAGGTTTTACATAAGTCGAATAGAATATAAAGGCCTCATAAAAGATTATTTTTAACATATAATGTGAGCCTTGATGTTCTCCTATTGGAGGAAACAGAGAGAATGATTAATTTGAAGAGAGGGAGTGAAGAAGAAAAGATAGAGTTGTGTATTTTGGTGGAGAAATGTGTATCTACTACACAAACATTAATTTCCAAAATTAATTATATCTTTTCTCTTTTCAAAAGTCAAGCATAAATGCTTTCAACCACCAATATCAAGTCACATCTATCAATCAATCCAATCAATTGTCACATCACTCAAAGTGACATGATTTGACGCTTGATGTGTCGCTAGATGCTACTATCGATTTGACGCTTGATTTGACGTGCCGCACTCGAATTCGAAATGTGAATGCGCTCGCAAATAATCTCGGGCTCGGTTCGCTAATTCCAAATTAACGAATTTTCTGTTGCGACGCAATTAAATGATTACGCCTAGCGAAGTCACTATTCACATCGCTAACGAATTAATTCTAAATTAATTCGTTCGCCCGAATTAAAATCTAATTTTAATTCCGCGTCGAAATCCAATTTCATTTAATATATCAAATATATTAATTTATCGATTAATTCCAAATTAATCATTCTCTCTCTTTAAATGATATTTTATCCCAGATAAAATATCTCCACAATTAATCCCAGATTAATTTTCTCTCTCATCAAATTAATCCCAAATTAATTAAAAGTGCGAGTCATACGTCATCGGTGAATCTTTGGGAAGCGACCCATGAGATCCCCAGATATGTTGGCAGTAAATTTGGTTGTCGGACTATCCGAACACATAAGTACCTCGTACTACGTTTTACCGATTTACAAGACAACGTTGGCCTTTAGCAAAGCGTCATGCCTACCCAATTCTCTGGAAATATCCTTACAGGAATAAAAGATCTATATCAGGCGTAGTATACATAGTATTGCGTATTTCTGTCCAGTATCGGATGATCACATGCGAGGCCTGGGGCTGGTACAGTGTCTGCCCCATACGAAGCATATATCGTACTACGAGCAACTAGTCTCTTTAATAATTGGATAATCATGACCAAGTCATATTATCCCAATGGTTTCAACCTTATATAGAGAGCCGGTTCTGTATCCCTACGCGATTATCATCTCCATATTACTGGAGTGACACTTCCGTCTTGACACACACCCAACACACTACGATTCTCGATATACCCAGAATTGGCGTACACAGAAACTGGTTAAAGCCCTGGACGACCTCAACCAAAGTATATTGATTGTCGTATGCATTAGCGGTGCAAGTCTCAGGTTAAGACCAAATACACCTACCCTGATTTCGGATTTCCATAGACACATAGTCATACTACCAATGGAATTCCGAGGGGGTCTTATCCAGAGCGAAGCTGTTTCCCGTACCATCGGTGAAACACAACCTCCTATTACACTTGCATGAGTATCCTATACCCAAATATATGAGAACTATGCCATTGTGCTCTCACAACGCGCACAAGTGTAATACTAGTTTTTTATGCATCATCGATGTCCAATCTTGATAATGCTCTGACTAGGGATGTTTAATGATTTATCATTCGTGGATTGATACTGTCTCATATCATTCTCAATCCAGGAACAAATCACAGGGACCTCTCATCATTTATACATCTAGGTGATCTAATCACAAATGATAAGAGTGCAATCTCCTTTGTCACATAGTTAATTTGTACAACAACACCATGATCTGTACAAATAGTGACGCTATGGGTCATAATTGTCCAAAAATCTCCCACTTGGCCTATAGCCAGTCACTCGAGTGCTTGACACCCGAACTATTTACGGTTGGCTCAAATTGCTGATGAAAGACTTTCGTCAGTGGATTTGCATGATTATCATCTTGATGTGATTTATTCGATCATCACATCGCCACGATGTATGATCCGAACGAATCAGATGAATAGTCGAAGTATGTATCTGGATCGTTGATGAGACCATTAATTCTTTAGCCTGTGCTGACGCCTAGCTCAGCTGCTAATAGAATTATATCTAATCTAATTAGATTTATTATCGACCCAAAAAGCTTCTATTGCCGCTTCAGCTACAGCAATAACCCGCATTTATTGTTTATACGGTAACAGTATCTTGCTTGGAAGATTTCCAGCTCACTGTACCATTATTCAAACTGTATAGTACCGTTTGCGACTTTTAGTCGTCTAATCGGTTTAGGAAACTTGCTACAGTGATCCCAGTCACTTCAAGTTCTCTTTCTCCATAGATTAAGACAGCATCCTTAGATCTCTAAGATACTAACGGATGTTCTTAACATCAATCCTGTGACTATCATTTGGATTGGCCTGTTTGTGAATCCATATGCTTAAAGCGTATGAGACACCAGGTCACGTACATTTTAATGTACGATTTCTCGGAGAGTTTCAACAACTTTAAATCTTTCCCAGAAGATATTTATTCCTTGAATAAAGGTAGTTTCTCCCAAGAATTCCACGGAGAATTTTCTCGAATGCCAAGCTTTCACCGATGGTTTATATGGGAATATCATTTCCAAGAAATGACATATGTTATCATTATTTATAGGACAGTATTGTCAGTGCGCTCCCACTAACCCTCTTATATACACAAGAATCATTTCATTTTGAATTAAATCATAAACCATTATGATTACATCAAAACGACAATTCCAAGAACCTAATGCTTGCTTCAATCCAAACATGGATCGAATAACCCGCAAACCTTGTTTTCTAGTTTTGGTACGAAAAAACTGACAAGATGTTATAAACATCCTCCGAAAGGTTTCCTTTTCAGGAAAACGATTTTCCCATTATGCTGACATATTTCATAAATGAAATACGCAACTTTAGCAAGCATTATCCAAATGGATTTACCGTGGCAACAGGTAAAAGGTTGAATCGTAATCAACACAATGTTGATAACGATACCTTTCCGCTAAAAAAGCCTAGCTTTATACGTTGGGATGTTGCATTCCATGTATGTCTTCCTCGAAGACTTATACAGTACCAATAGGCACAATGCCTTGCGGTACATCAACTAGTATCCAAACTTGTTGATATATATGGAATCCATTTCGGACTTATGACACTTTGTTATAATTAGGGAGTCGATACCTTGTATCACTTCCTCATACGTAGTCAGTTGGTATACCTCAAAAGATTGACATCTTTACGAGCTGAGATCAGAAACCCATACCCTAGGTTGTTTTCTGACTCTCTTTGACATACGTGGTTCTTGTGTATTCGAAGATTAATGTTATAGTTTCATCCTTGATAAACTATTTATGTTCCATTAGGATTCGGTGCCTTGAACAGTATTACTCCGATTTCCATCGAGTTTTACTATCCTCCCACTTACCACTGCATATCGGTATTCCTCTTAGGAAAACCGCATGGTGAGCAACAATCTAATTGTTCTCTAGTGAGTTGTATAAGTACAATACTTACGGTATCCCTAGGATAACTTACAATTGGCACTTATCCAATTTGGGTTCTAGTTTGGTATCATCCAAACATATGTCTAGCATACCCAAATATTCAGGATTGAGAAACCCGGTTTCTTTCCTGTTCATATCTAATATGATATCTGTCAAACATATTTTTAATGGAAACTTATTCTAAATAAGTTCTTGCACTGTTAAAGCGTATCCGTTGAAGGAAATGGTAGCTCTGAGCGACTCATGATTAACCTTATCATGTCAAACAGAATTTGGTTACTCTGTTCGGACACACCGTCAATTTGATGTGTTCCGGGAGGAGTCCTCATTTGAAAGAATACTTTACTCTTTCAAGTATATTAGAAACTTATTGCTTAAGTATTTTTTATTACGGTCTTACTGTGACAGTTTAATACTTTAGCTGATCTGTTCGTCTATTTTGTGTCGAAACTTAAAGTTTCCGATTTGTGTTCTTCAAAAGAAACACATAACCATAACGCAATGCCACATCTGTAAAGGTCACGAAATATTCATATACACCTCTATCCTAGCTAGACATGGGCCCACTTGCTTCACTATGAACTAGGGCTAATAGATAGGTGGCTTTTACACTTTTACCAAGTAAATGTGTTATAGGCACTTTGCCCAATAAACTAGATTCGTAGACTTTATTTGAATAAGATCAAATCAGTCCTAGTATCCACTCTTCAAAAGTGCGGATATACGAGTCTTGTTTGATTGTTTCCCAGACAACAATGCCACAATTAGTTTCTTCTGATCAAATCAGTTTGAGCTATTTGTTTGTCATGTTATATATTTGAGATTTATTTATATTCAAAATATAAATTATGTTATTCACATCTAATGTGTTTATCTCAATATCATCTTTATATAATAAAACACTTTAGTGTTTTAGAATATAAAGGTTCACCCGCAGCGGGTTAAACACTGATATAAAGATAATGTATCTAGTCAAACTAGTTACATTATAACTATTTCCCAATTTAGGTACACACCCGAAGGTAGTTCCTAAACTTAGGTATCTACTGTTAAAACAACGACTTTCATCCCGTTTCCAATTCGCAGATAAATCTCTATTGAAGTCAGTATCCTGTTCAAAATAGATTCTGAACATCAGTATATATATATATTTATGTACCACACTAAGTATTTAAAATCCTATTTTAATACTAGTAGTGAACATAATCTGACAAACATATTTGAAGTTAGAGCCTTGTTCGTCTTCAATTCCTTCATGTCTGCTTTGTCCAAACGGCAGTCACGCTTCCACGATCCCGTTTGCCATATTTAGTAGACATTTTGTGATATGTCATTTATCTTCCTAGAAGATTATAATGATTTTGCCTTTGCCCATTTCAACACTCCAGAAGCCTTTGGCCTAGCCTCGGCCTTCTAGAATATCCAAGTAAGGTGCGACTAGCGCTACTTGCCTAATTGCAAAGTTTGACTTTATCTCATTGAGAATAGTCATTAACTCTCCAAGAGTTACTATTGCAATATTAGTACTTCTAAAATCTAAAATAGATCTTTGAAGATCCTTCAATTTCTTTATCATACTTTAAGGATCTAATCCTTATTTCTGATTAAGAAATTAAGGAGTCTACTGCGGTAAGTATAATGGATTAAGCACTAAAGTTATCATCACATAATCTTCCAAAGATTATGCTCTACTGTTTGCTTAACTCCGGGCTTAGACCTAACATATTATTTTATCAAATAAAATAACTTATTATTTTTCCAGGACCATCCTGAAATTATTCCCAATTTGAAAATTAAACCATTTAAATACATTTTTCCCTAGGATTATGTATTAAACATCAATCTTTCAAGTTATAACTTGATTCTAATAGTCCAACTATTTAATCAACGATTTAGGTACTATTTAATATAATGATTACTATAGTCCAACTATATAATCAACTATACTTTAATAGAATAAAAATCAATTAATTGATTACTATAATCCAATTATAAAATCAACTATAAATGAATAGTTTGAATATAGTCCAACTATTTAATAAAAACAACATTTAAATATTAGTCCAACTAACATTTAATTTGTATGACAAATTGATATTTGTTTGAGCGCGTATGATGAGTAATTGAACGAGTATTGCAAATTCAATTCTTGCCTCCCACTATTTTTCAGCGAGCCTCTAACCCTCTGTCGAGTACTCGGGAAACCGTGTTTCCTAGTGGACTAGGATCCCGTTAAATATCACACAATCTTGACTTTGGCCAACAAATTGTATGATAATTAACTAGGTAGATCTCTAAGATCAATTGGATCCAATCCAAATCCTAGATCCGGTAGGGGAACATCCAAGTCCGAAACATATATGTTATATATGCCAATACATCCAATGTATTACCTAACCTTTTTCCTCTGAATCAACTAAGCCTTGGCTTTGGCACAACAAACTTAGTGAGCCCAGTTAAGCGCGACCCATTGACCATGGAAAGCTTCGTAATCAATGTCGATGGATAAGAAGTGGTCTTGACTTTGGCCAAAAAACCACAACTTGGACAAGACAGTGACATGGAACAAAGCCTTCGTGATTCAAACACATCTTCGACAGACAAAGGCCTTGACTTTGGCCAACAAACCAATTCCGTCTCGGATCTTGAGTGATAATCACTCAATGGAAGGAAAGACACTTAATATTGTGCGAGGGTTTTTCGTGTGCAAATTGGCAACCAATTTATTATCTTTGTTAAGGTCTCATCATCATACACCCTTAAACATGCATTCTAAATACATAATAAAGTGCGTATAATAAAATAATAATGATATGCGGATGGATACTTTACACATTGATTCTAGATCAAATCTCTCCCTTTCTCTCTCCCGCTAGCACAAATATTTCTTCTACCCGTTACACTACACTTCTAAAAAAACCTCATTTACATTGAGGAGAATAGGTGAGAAGAGAATACAAAGAATAATGAGGTGATAAGGCTGGACACGCAGGTCCAATTAATAAATCAAATTTATTACAACAATTTCTAAAATTGCCCCACCCATCTAATATCCATCTGATATACATTATTCATGCATCGCAACCATGTATTCACACAAGCATGTTATCAATAAATCTAATCCAATAATTAATCTGATAATTAGTGATCATCTGATGTTCAAACAACGATTTGATTTTGCTCGAGTCAAACTCGTTTTTGCGAATAAGTACTTAAAGTACGAATTCTCGAATTAAATTAAACTACATCATTAAATCCAATTTAATATGCATTCAATTCTAATTCGCTATTTAATTCCAAATTAAATATCACACTTTATTTAATAAACCTTTACGACTTAAATTCCAAATTTAATCGTTACGGGTCTCAAAGCCCGATCAACGTCCAACGTCTATTTAATTCAAGTCCAATGGGCTTTTAATTAATTTCTTAAGGCGTGGACTTTTGGTCAACTAGGGTCAAGCCGATAACCAAAGTCAAATCCGGAAATTACCCCATAAGCCTTTAAATCAATTTTGGCCCATTAGGCGCAATTAAACTTTAAAGGTTCATTAAGTCGCATTTGGGATTTATGGAAGCGATTTTGGGCCCAATTGGATCCAATCTAATTTGCCTAAACCCAACTTTGTACAACAAAGCCCACTTAGCCCATTTACAACATTTCAAGCCCAATTTCCAAAATTAGCCCAATTAACTAAATTACTAAAATCCAATTTTACAATTTAATTAATCAAAGTGCATTAACATAATTAATCACCCAAATCAATATTTCCAAAACACCAAATTAGTACTAATTAATCATGCCATCTACATCAATTAGTTTCCAACACAAATTAACAAAAAAACAAACCCAATCATGCTCTTATGCTCTCGGCAATCATAGGGAATTTTTGTCCGATTCGGTTTCAATCCAATTAAACGAACAATCGACATTAAATCATAGTACCGAATGATTTCCAACACATCCAATTGTCAAAAATCAAAAATCCTAAGACATATTAGGGCTAGACCAACTCGGCCAACATGAAAAAATTGGGGAAAAATGTTCCAAACATTATTTCAACAAATTGATCCAATCAATCCTTAATTCAAATATATTTAAGCATACTAATCCATCCAATTTAATTAATCATGCTCAAAATCAAGATTGCCCAATTTTAAGCCCTAAATCAATTTCATGCTTTTAACCAAGCTCTTGATACCATTGTTGGCAAATCTAAGGGGTCCCAATGATCATAAATCAAGCATGAAACACAAGTGAATACATTCGAGAAGTCGCGGAATACTTACATCGATCGGTTGAGCGACTCGGAGGACAACAAGTGTGACCAGCTGATATCAATCTGATCTAGGTAATGATCATTGGACAGCCGTGAAACATATCCTAAAATATCTTAAAGGCATTAAGGATAAGTTTATGATATATGGAGAAGATGGGCTACAAGTTAAGGGTTATACAGACTCCGACTTTTAGGGAGATCCAGATGATAGAAAATCTACATCATGATACATATTTACCTTTAACGGTGGTGCGATTAGTTAGCATTGTTCAAAGCAAGGCTCA